>CM062821.1:10130170-10385444 GCA_031772345.1 Himalopsyche anomala | reverse complement strand
TTAAGTGTAACATTATTAGACAAGTTTTGTCTCTTTAATGAGCATTTTCGTATTAAATATATTTAAAAAACAGTATTTTTATCATCGATATTGATTCAATTCCCTGATTATTGAACACTAGAATGTTAGAAATAAAAAGGGAATTTGAGCGTCAACTTGGCGCGTAGGACGAGGAAAAATAATTAATTATGGGCAGAATTCCAATGTAAATTAATTAAAGAGGAGTGGTAGCCTGCCGTTACATATAAAACATTAATATTTTATAGTTGACTTTTCATAACAGATAATGTATATAAATATCCTTTCACCCTTCAATCTTAAAATAACGGGGCGTAGGGAGAGCGATAAATTTAAAACTAGTCCTGCCCTAACCCTATCTATACATTTCTACTACTAGGGTATTTAATCCCGAGATCCTGTTTAATTCTGTGATTGTGACAGTACTAATCCCGGGATTTCGGGATTGAAAAAATGAAACTTGGAAGAGATATAAAAAAAAAAAGCTCTCGCTGGTAATTTTGGAAAATCCGCAATGACATCAAATTGTTTGAAAAATTCCACTATTTTATGTCGAATGTTCAAAAAAGGGTCCGGGATTGGATACCCTATCTAGTACTCTCTTCAAAAAATAGAGGTTGCGCAACCAAGTAACTTACAGTTCTCGTAAAAAAAATTTTTGATGAGACACTTCCGTTAGGAGGCCATACGCTCCACATTAGAAGCGGACATAGATTTAAAAAACAAAAACAAAAACGAATTAACGATTGCTGATTGTTTACGTGTTAGGTATTTATTATTGATTATCAGCATTAATACGAAGCATTTTTTGTAAATAATAAACATTACATTGCAATGGATGTTAGATAGATACCTGTCGAGGATTGTGGATGGATAGAACACATGCCCAAATTCTCCTTTAACACTTTATTATATTATATACGAGTAACGTTAATAACCTAATTGCACTTGAAGGTAAATAAATATCTCAATCGCCAGATACAATTATTATTATACCGTCAGGCAAACAACCGGCAGTTCACAAAAGTGAAAATAAAAGAAATGCAAATTTCTGTACTCAATGAAACTGATTAAAAAAAATGGTTGAATAAAATTAAAACATAATAACACCATATTCAGATTAGTATTATATTATCAGCATGCAATAAAATAAAACAAACAAATTAAAAAACAGCATTTCCGACCCATTTTTGAGTCATTACAATATTCATTGTGCGCTTTGTACACTAATTTAGTAAGTGTGTGTGCAAATCAGTGGCGAACAACCATAGTACGCAATACTATCGAGAATTAATTACAAATAAACGATTTTGATCATTCTGGCAAAAAAAAAAACATCGCGGAAAGTCAAAATAATAGCTATCAGAAAAACAAAAAATAATAACAGATGGAATATATTGCATTTACATCTAGGTACAAGATTCAATATAATGAGGCTATTATTTGCAAACCAGGCTCATTCCAAAATTGTTGAAACATGAGCCATTAATATAATTTAGTAGATACAAATGAAATTTGAAAGTATTTTTAGAAATCAGTCCCAAACATGGCTAAAAATACTTCTAAAATGTACATTGTTTTTCAAAATGAAATTCAAGTTTTTGGAATAAGCCGTATTTGCAAGTAATACCCTCAATTATTCGTTTATTTTAAAATACATGTATTATCTACTATTTATTTATATTATATATACAGATTATTCACTAAGTGACATTTTTTTTATCGGTATCTATAAGGAAAACGAAAGATTACAACTATGGTAGTAAACACCCTTCTCTCCATTCAAAAGTTTGAATTTATGCTTTAACGTAGAATGATACATTTACTGACAAGTTCCTGGCACCTAACTGAAGTATGCATGCCGATGCTATTAGAGATTACGTTATAAAAATCGTTCCACGTGATATCGAGTAGCGGTTTGAACACATAATAGCATTAAATTTGAATCGTTCAAATTATGTACATTTTCACAGATTTTGTCACTAACGACCCGGGTTTCGCCTTTCGGCATCTTCAGGCGTTCAAATGCACGGATGAACTTGAACTGACAGTTCAGTTTCATCCGTTTCAGTTTCAGTTCAAGTTCATCCGTGCACTTGAACGCCTGAAGATGCCGAAGGGCGAAACCCGGGTCGTTAGTGACAAAATCTGTGGGAGTGTACATAATTTGAACGATTCAAATTTAATATTGAAATTCCACCAAGCACCTTCAGTCGAAATCTTAAATTACATAATAGCATAACTTTTGTGTACATATTATATTTTCGAAATAGATACAGAATTACAAAGCTTTGATCAGAAGTTAATTGCATCAGTATAATTAATTTCTTTGGTGGATTAATGGACATAAAATTGATTAATGACGAAAATGAAAATTTGTCAATTATCATTGTCCAACGAAATGTTAGTACTTGTTGAGATGATAAGAAATTTGGGTTATTATTATCCAACGATACATCTGTAATTGTTTCTTCGAGTGCCACGGGTTTGGATTGACTGTAAGGTAACTCATTTCATTCCTCGTTCGACGCAACTGCCAACCATATCATTACGATAAACGCTATTGACAAAAACTGACAATGGCGGTATTCTACCGTCATCGCTGTTTGTCATTTCGTGATTGACGATAATATTACATGAAAAATCCAGTATATGATAGCAGGGATACCGTGGAGTATGCAAGCTAAGCGAAAGCTATTTCATGTAAAGTAATAATGATCACTTTACTTTGATGAACAATATTTCCTGTGTTATACCATCAATGGACACGAGATTAAACGGTCGAGTGTCCAAATAACGCCGCGGTATATTCATAGAAGTTTATTGATTTAATGAGAGGAATATTATCGGATTTTTTGGCAGAAAACCAAACCACCCTTTGTACACTGCTTTATGCCAATTAAAAACGAGTTAATTAGAATTTCGACTCTTCGTGCTTGATGGAAATTTAATGTCAAATTTGAATTGTTTTTATTATGTACACTTCCATAAATTTTGTTCACATAAATAAAATTTGTACATATAACGAATGCGTTAAATCTTATCCGAACGAGGGAAGTCAAAAAAATAAGAATCTTTACAATTGGAGCAGCGCCGCCTTCTAAAAGCTCTTGCGTGTAATTTTATAACAATGACTGTGATATTATCTTGTGATAAAAATGTGTTAAGTTCTATCAATTTTAAAACAACTTCAAGTAAAATTAGTCTCGATAAATGTCGATAAGTTTTTGGGCAGTTGTTGGCACGAAATTTCACTCTAGTTTAAAAAGATAGTGTCGTATCACACCGTGTTTATATTACAACAAGTGGCGCTGATGATGGCAGGCCATGACGGCATTCCATTCGAAGAGTTGATGTGTGTTATTACGAAGCCGACAGCATCCGGCGGATATGGAAGAGTGTGCTCAAAGGCACGGAGCGAGCCGGTTCACCAATCGCAATGCGAGCTTCCTTCCGGTTTGTGACAAACACGCGCCGCACATTATTCTATATTATATTAATGCGTACAGCTTTTAAATCCCAACTAAGTCGCATTGCTCTATATATATTTTTTGACCAATGATATTCAAAGGCGATGCCGTGATAGCGCAATAATTAATTTCAGAAAATATGAAATTTTGTTTGCGGTAATAATATTCTTCTCGCCAGTGTTATGGAAGGCCGTGGAAGAGACAGCTGAATTTCACATAGCGAGCGCTGGCTGGAAACCCGGACTCAGCAATCAGAGAAATCCCAATGCAAGCTTGGTATCAAGTATCATGGGAATCAGGTGTTTTCACAAGGGTGATATTATTAAGTGATTGAATTGACAATTGGCTCTACTAGATCTCTATCATAATAATGTAAGTTCGAAAGAATTATACAGCATATCAGTCATAGCTATTTCAGTATTACTCTACCGTTTAAACCAGGGGTTTTCTCATTCAACATAAGGCCGCAGTAAACATTGACAGAGAATTGAGTAGGGAATCTTTGGCCGGAAACAATTTCATGACAATTTCTAAGGTCCAGAAATTTGCGCAATTCCCGAAATTACCAGCGTGTGACCTTTTTTTTAGCTCTTCCAAGGATTTTGACATCCAAAATCTCAAGAATTTACGGACTTACCCAAATTATCAGCGCAGGAGCTTACAAAATCTCAGGAATTTACAAAAATTAACAGAATTGGCTGATTAAGTCAAAAGGCCGCAGGTTCCCCACGACTGGTTTTAACTATCACGATAACTTTAGGAAAATTAAATTATTAAAATCAAAACAGCACTGCCGATGAAAAATACCTTACAGATAAACAAACATATTTTACTGACAGAAGCAGATTTACCACACAATAATAAATCTATTCTGGGTGGATTTTTTTTGAGTAGGTACATAGGTATTAAGTAGTTAAACTATCAACAAAATCAAAACTTTTCAATTTTTATTTTTATGAAGAAATTCGTTCAAAATAATGCAATTAAATAGGATTCCACATAATATATATTCTAATTTTTACATGGCAAGTAAAAACAAGTATAGTTCAGTCGAGATTCTTCTCGGAGATATCAACGGCATAAGAACCAACCCACTTGACAAACTGCATCACGTAGGTATATTACATTATGTATAATGGATTAGCCACCGATCCAGCTGATAAGGGTGTCAATGATATAATGCAGGGGAGAAGCTGACGCGGGAATAACAACCTTTATCAAAATATCAATCTATATCCTACATTCTTAACATTTAAAACAGTTATGCAACACGGCTATTCTCGACTGCTTCAACGTGTACATATTATAGTTTTCCCGGTTCGGTGATTCTACCGAACATTACTTTTCCGAACACGAACACTCCGAACACGAACACTCCGAACAGGAATAGCCCGAACACGAACTCTCCGGCCAAGAATACCCCGACCACCGATTCTTTCGGACTCGGAATCTTCCGCACACAGAACCTTCCGGATATAGAATACTTCGCACACCGAATACTCCGAACATTTAAATATTTTTAATAGAAAAATCATTGTTTTATTGTAATGTGGAATGTTTTATGGCAATTATGCCAAATATTTTTCAAAATGAAAACAAGAAACGTATTTAATTTTCATGTATATAAGCAGTTTATAATTTTATTCGTATTATAATTGTGCTGATATTTCTGATTATATTGAAAAGAAATACCATGCATATAAACATTTAAAATTGCAAATTGATATACACAGTACTTAAAACATAATTTTATTATCTTATTGATACACATATAATACATATTTTACATTCACTTGACAAATGCCAAAATGTGTATATCAAATTTTAAACATATTATGTGTTTATAATTTTTTTATTGCAATGACTTTAATAAATAATTTTAGCAATTATTATTATTGAAAGAAATGAAAGTATGGTTGAAGTTATTCTTAGATCTGTTTATTACTCTGTTTTTTGATGATTAATATTATATTCCCCCCTCCCACCCATCCTATCTTATGAACGGGGCGTATCGAGAGCGATTAGGTTACCACTAGTCCTGTCCAAGCCCTATCCTTCTATCCCTACTCTCTTTGGAAAAAGAGAGATTGGACAACTGAGTAACAAGCAGTTCTCGTTTAAACACTTATGTTGAGATAAACTGATGGCCATAGACTAGTATACTTAGGACTGTGACTTTTTCTTTTAATTTGCAATACTTCTTTGTGAATTAATGTTATACAATGACAAATGTAGGTATTATAGCTTTAAGATAGATTTTTCGTGTTATTTTTTTAAAATTTTATAAAGCATCAAAAAAAATAGTTTAATGTAGTGGTTTGGTATTCAATATAAGTTTTTATTTCAGAATTAAAGTCAATTAATGTTAATGTTGAGAGTTTTAATACATGTTTTGATGTTATAAAAACGTCGTAATCTCATGACAGTAGTGCTTTAAAAAAATAGTTTATTCTTAAATAGAAACTCACGATATAAGAGATAATACATATTTATTATTGCTGAATATAAACATTTGTTTTGGATTAAATGCACATAGTGCTAAAAGGTCTTTTGTTTACAAAATAAAAATGTTATTATTTTACAATCATTTCGTGCGAAAATATTGTAGATCTGTTAATGGCTACCGACCGTTTTTATACTTCAACGTCAGCAGATTAATACCTGAAGGGGGAAACTTAAACTATTAAGTACGTTTGATCCACTCCGAAGAAAAAATGCGTTAAGAGTACTCGAAAAAAATGCTTTATTTATTTATTTAACATTGCCTAAGATTGACAAATTATAAATTTAAGACTTTTACAATGAATAAAAAAAACATTACATATTTTTATATTAAAAGCAGTAGTAAAAAATGGCAAGAAAACCTAATTATAAAAGCACAAATTCTCCAAAAAGAAAGCTCGCCACGTTGTTATTCACTAGAATCAAATAAAAAAATTGTTTTTACTCACGAAGTTGGCATTTACTTAAATCATAGTTCTGACGATGGCGAAAGCCGAAATAGCACAAAAAGTGTTCTTGACAATTGTTCTTCAAGATTTTTTCTTGACGTTATACACTCGAAGGTGTAATAAGCCAACTTAAAAGAATTGTTTCAATTTCAGTAGTGAGTTATTTTTTATTGACTGAAGGTTTTTCGTATATTTTGATTATTTTTACTAATAGTAATACTACGCACAAAAATATAAGAACATTTTTTGATATTGGGGTCAACCTAAAAAGAATACTAATAATTATTACAGGAAGAATTTTTATTTATTTTCAAAAAGCACAATTAAAAAGTGTGAATGAGCTGATTTATTATTACTTTTGATATATACAATATTTTTAGTAACTATTACTTTTGATTTTAATTGATCGAGTGAAAGAATCGAAATGCTGAAATGCTTTCACTTGAGAAATATTTTTTTGCAACAAATAATAAAAATATATGTTTGCAAAAATTTACGGAAAAATGCCTTCTGACGAAATTAAAAGAACTTAAAAATATTTAATGGTTAATATTTTGAAATAATATATATGAAAAATTGTGTACGGCGTTACTAATCAAAGGGTTAAGATTACCGCATGTAATTTTACCTCTGGCTTTTTGGCTATTCTCACAGACCGTCCTGCACGTGGGTTTTCGAAAACCCTAAAATAGTTAAGTTATGATTGGCAAATAAACAACACGTTTTGCTTAGACTTTTAAATATTAGTGTATAAATAAACCGATGAAATAGAATGGCCAGTCTCTGTAATTTAGTAGTAAGAGTGATACTCTAGCGGTCATGTGGGTCTGGGTTCAAGTACCGACATTGTCAATATGTTAAAGATCTCTTTTCTAGATTTGATTTTATGTGGCTTGAAAATCTGATACCTTGACTGTTAACTTGAATGATAGATACATTATTCAGTAAAGTAAATCCAATCTTATCAGAAGAACTAAAGTATTTTAGTAAAATTATTGAGCTTTTACACCAATAAATGGACGTTAAAATTTTGTTCATGAGATTATGACGTTTTTATAACATCAAAGCATGTATTAAAACTCTCAACAATAACGTTAATTGACTTTAATTCTGAAATAAAAACTTATATATATTGAATACCAAACCACTACATTAAACTATTTTTTTTGATGCTTTATAAAGTTTAAAAAAATTAACACGAAAAATCTATCTTAAAGCTATAATACCTACATTTGTCATTGTATAACATTAATTCACAAAGAAGTATTGCAAATTAAAAGAAAAAGTCACAGTCCTAAGTATACTAGTCTATGGCCATCAGTTTATCTCAACATAAGTGTTTGAACGAGAACTGCTTGTTACTTAGTTGTCCAATCTCTCTTTTTCCAAAGAGAGTAGGGATAGAAGGATAGGGCTTGGACAGGACTAGTGGTAACCTAATCGCTCTCGATACGCCCCGTTCATAAGATAGGATGGGTGGGAGGGGGGAATATAATATTAATCATCAAAAAACAGAGTAATAAACAGATCTAAGAATAACTTCAACTATACTTTCATTTCTTTCAATAATAATAATTGCTAAAATTATTTATTAAAGTCATTGTAATAAAATAATTATAAACACATAATATTTTTAAAATTTGATATACACATTTTTGCATTTGTCAAGTGAATGTAAAATATGTATAATATGTGTATCAATAAGATAATACAATTATGTTTAAAGTACTGTGTATATCAATTTGCAATTTTCAATGTTTATATGCATGGTATTTCCTTTTAATATAATCAAAAATATCAGCACAATTATAATACAACACAATTTTCAAAATTAATAAGCCAAAATACGAATAAAATTATAAACTGCTTATATACATGAAAATTAAATACGTTTCTTGTTTTCACTTTGAAAACTATTTGGCATAATTGCCATAAAACATTCCACATTACAATAAAACAATGATTTTTCTATTAAAAATATTTAAATGTTCGGAGTATTCGGTGTGCGAAGTATTCTATATCCGGAAGGTTCTGTGTGCGGAAGATTCCGAGTCCGAAAGAATCGGTGGTCGGGGTATTCTTGGCCGGAGAGTTCGTGTTCGGGCTATTCCTGTTCGGAGTGTTCGTGTTCGGAAAAGTAATGTTCGGTAGAATCCGTTCACCGTTTTCCCTTGCTTGTTGTTAAGTTATTCCTTTAAACGTTAAAAATGTAACATGGAAGCCGTTTAATCAAAACGTTTCACAGAACCAAGTTTCATTTTAAAATTTGCTTCTTATTCCCTACCCTACTCGTAATTTATTTCGTCAGAAGGTAACGATAGTGTAAAAATCAGGACTCTGACTTTACAACAACGTTCCCTTTAAGCTGCACGCGCGCGCGGCCGCGCAGCAGTTGGAAAGCCTCCGCGCACTCATTCCAGGTTGGAGCGCACTACAAGACAGTTGTTCAATTAATATGTGATCGGTCCGCGCAGTCTTTGAAATTTCCGCGCAGTTAACCTCTTGTCTTACAGGGAAGATTGCTGTGGAGTCGGAGTCGGTGTTGTGAAAAATGAGCGGCTTGAAACATTTAAAAACAATATGAATATAAATTAATGATGTGTATTCAAACCACAATAGTCCAAAGTGTTGACATTGCATGCTTGACTGACTCTTTCTGATGGAATACATATATAGAAGTTAAAATGAAATTATTGAAAAATTTCTTCGGAGTCCAGAGTAGTTTTTTTCATTTTAAAGCAGGAGTCGGAATTTGTCTTTTTTTACACAACTCCAAAGTCCTGGTAAAAATATTCATCACGTTCGTATTTTCCAAATCAACGAATATTCTTTTTTTATTACTTTTTAAGGAAATTGATAAAATGTGCTTGCTTTTGTATCATGGAGTATCGAACGTTATAGGTTAAATAAATTTGTTGAAATTGTCATGAAGGGAAAATTGATAAATAATAATTCAAAAAAACACGAAAGCCCTTAATGCTATTATAGAATTATTACTCCATTATACTTATTTTTTTAAAATAAGATGATACCAAGCTTTCCGAAAGAGTTTTTAAATCGTTTTTCTTTTAAATATTATTATATAGGATTATTCAATGCTACCATACAATTTATAGTGAGACTCATACCTCAATATTTACGCAAAACAGTAAAACAACCAATGAAAAAGTGTTTTTTTAAATGTAAACATATTTAACACAATGGCTACTGCGCGATGTTTAGTAGAACAAGTTAGATAACAGTCGGCAAGGAACTTTGAGCACCTTCGTTTTAATTATATAATCAAACAAATGCATTAAATCGAGCACGTAAATTCAATAATGTTAATTGCATGCCACCAGTAGCGGCTGGTTTGGATGTATTGCATAGCACAAGGGTAGGGGCAACATGTTAACAAGCTGATACTAAACGCATAGGTTCGTATAACAACTAGAAGTCTCTATCACAAAAGGAGAGTTCTTAAAGTAATAATAAAGTAAAAATCGTACAACATTGGGAGATATATATATATTGTAGAATACAAGACAGACTCGAGCTGAGTTGATTGATATGTGAGTATTTTCGGCTTCCTTTTAAGTGTCTGTTTAAATTGGTGAATAGCTTCTTAGAGCAGTTAAATGGCCAATTGACCTCGTCTCATATTACATCGCCAATAGAGACAATGTCGAATGTTTGCCTAGTACTATGAAAGTGCACGTCATTTATTTTTAGCAAAAAAATAGATAACTTAGGCCGACCTAACATCCAAAAATCACATCACACATTAAATAAGTTACGAATTGTCAAAGTAAAGACGTTATTATTTTCAAAAAAATAACCTATATGTACCGCTCTTTACAAAGTCAAATAGTCTAGCTCTTTTCAAACAATTATAGTGGCAAAAAACTACAATTGTTTAAAAAGGAAATAGTTTTCATAGAAATAGATAGCAGGTACGCCTGAGACAAGAAAGTACAAGTTTTTTTTTTAAACAATACACACTGTTATTTGGAGAGCGTGGACTTTGAATGGAATATTTTAACAATATCTTGGTATTCTACGATAACGTTATATTTCATAATCTACCATTTCTGATTTACGGGGACAATAAAAGTATCAAATAAGAATGTTAACTGCTTCACGGAAGGTTTTTTGACACACAGAAAATAGTATCGGCGTTAAACACAGACGTGACTGTATATCAATGGGAAATATTATGATTTAGCAGACGACATAAAAAAGAGAACCTAAGTTTTGATTGCCGAGTGGTCAATGTTTTTATTAGTTCGTCAATTGTGTTGTTAATCTTTCCAACATTATTTTTTCATATTATTCATGTTGTGTTTAAATCCCTATGATATTGAAGAAGAGGAATATAAGCTATTATATAACGACTCGCCCTTTCCTTTTATCAACCACATTCCGTTACCCTTAGTAAGCGGAGTTGGGCGAGCGACTAACAACCAGTTATCGTAAAAACGTCTGTGAGGTGCTCCATTGCAAGTGAATAATTGAAGGCCTTAGATTCAACACCAACTTAACTCCAAAAACAAAAATTGTTGGCGAAGTGCAGAAAACTGCTGTGGGTTTTTTGGATTTGAGTACGTTTTGAAACTAAACACGTTTTTGTAAATACGTTTTCTCTGTAATTAGAGAGGTTTTGAAATCGGAAATTAATTGATTGTGTATATATTGAAATAGAGAACAAGTTGGCATCAAAATTCGAAAAAAATCGAAAATGGTCTCTAGGTAGGTTTTGCAATTGATATCTTCAATTATCTAACACATGCAGTTGTATTTTTTTAGGCACTGATTTTTGTAAAAGTAAAACTTACAATTAGTGATAGTGTGGGTTTCGCTTCGAGGAGTACAGGCGGCAATATTCAGTGCACATCGTGGAGTTAGTATGATGGGCGATGGCCGCCGTGTCATCCCATTATAACGCGACGGGCGTTGTCCTTTCAAATTATTATTATTACTTTTATTATCACCGTGGATACAATGTGTCGGCCATGCATCAAATATTGCGTAAAAACAAGAAGGGAGTATCGTTGAAAATTTCTATTCAGTGTACAGCATGGAATATATTTTTTTCGAAGATAATAAGAATTGAAGGGTGGGGCTAGGGCATCACTAATAGTTCGATAATCGCTTTCGCTTCGCCCCGTTTTCTTTTAGACATCATAGACAATCAATTCATGAAACTGTACGTGGTGGAATTGATTGGCCCAGTTGACACCGTGGCCGAATGCACGATCATGGGTCACTCTACCAGAAGTAAATAGTAAGCAACGATGAAAGCAATATTTCAGATCGTGCAGACAGCACAGCATAATTATAATAATATACTCCAACACGCCTGAGTAAGCCGAGCTGACTCACCGGTCGCCAACATAGAGGAGGAAGATACATGCATACAAAATATATGCATACTTACATACCCTCATAATGTGAATTCAGGATGATAATTCGGTCTAAACATAGACAGATCTGATACTTAATTCAAATTATATACTGGTAGCAACATAAGTCTCAGTCCTACGTGTAAATCAGGAAGCAATATTAATAAGTCATGCATCAATTATCGTAAGAAATACACTATTATATATCCACGTTTTTGCATAAAATAATTATACACTGTTGTTGAAAGTACTCTTAATACGAAGATCTCGAGATATTTGGTAATTTACAAAATAAAGTTTTTTTTATGTAAAAATCGAAAACGCTTATTAAAGCTCCAAAAAACATATCGACTGTGGAAAGGAAAAACGACGTAACCCACACATATAAAATTTTACAGGAGGCGCTAAAAACGTGTTTTGATGATTTTGTGACATATGCAAATTATGAATTACACACAACCTTGAAGTGCACGGAGACTTCTAAACTGGTGTTTAATTGACATAATCTAATATTAATTAAAGAAGTTGTCTAGGAAAAACCTTTATTTCAGTCTGTTTTTTGGTTTTAATTTTTTACAAGGTCATCTTTTTCAAACTTAAAAGCTAAATTTAGAAACTAATTTGGCATTTGCAGCTTTCATCCTTTTGATAGAACGTGTATCAAGTTTGATACATTGTTATTATCTAAAAAAAGCTGTGGGTTACGTCCTTTTTCCTTTCCACAGTCGATATGTAATCCATGTTTTCAAGGTAAACATTCAATTCAGCAGTTTACTCGTTTCCTTATTACTAATTTGAGGTTTTCTCGAGTATAATATAATAGTATGTCCCCGCTGGAGGTTGCTGTAATTTCATAAGTTGTGAAATTAATTTCATTTTTTTCTTCTCATATAATATTTAGTATTACTTAATTTATACGTACGAACCATTCTTGCTACTATTTTAAAAAGTATATATAAGGCATTAATAATAGTAGCATTGTTCAGATGTTTCTCTGGTGTGTTGAAAATGATTATTTGTTAATCGGAAGCAATTTTGACAAATAAATAAAAAAGGGTGTATTTTCATTAGTTCCGATAAAGATTAACATAACTTGATCGGTATTAAAATTAGAAATACATTTTATAGTATTGCCGTATTTGAATTGTGCGCGTTTTAACATTGATAAACTTTGATAAACTAATGCGATTTTTATCGGTATGATAAATATTTTCGTTACATGTTTATAGTGCACATTAAACAAGCACCATGGTACTATCTATAATTTCCCATAAATAATAATGAAAAAAAAAGTGTCAAATTAACGGGTGTAGCTTTCCCTTTATCTATTTCGGTTATTTATCCAATAAAAAGTCGTGTAGTTGTATAATACATAATATTTTTGTGTTGCCATTATACGTCATTAATCATCACACAAGTATGATTTCAGTAAATTGTAAGTAATCATATTGGTATGTAATGAATCCGACACGAGTTTTTTTTACAATTCCCACAACGTGTGATTGATTCTGCTGTAATGGGTCGATCGATGTAGTAACGTAATAGACATTTTAAATATTTGCGGTGCGTGGAATCACATTATCGTCGCACATATTTCTAAT
The DNA here is from genome assembly GCA_031772345.1 of Himalopsyche anomala. NCBI lineage: Eukaryota > Metazoa > Arthropoda > Insecta > Trichoptera > Rhyacophilidae > Himalopsyche > Himalopsyche anomala. The sequence continues at coordinate 10,372,023 of CM062821.1, read as the reverse complement.
TCATTCCATTCCACCACAGATTCATCATCTCGTCAAAAGCCAAAACGGATATTAGTAATTTTACTACTGTACTTAAGTTCAAATTTTGTTATTAAAGATTTTCCGCAGCTGCGATAAGCCGCATGCGTCCACTAAATTAAATACACGGACATTCATCAAATACAGTTATGAGAAACAACAAAGTGAATGGGATTCGAAAACAGGAAATTAATTAATGAAATATCAACGATTTTTAAAAATATTCGTGATGACCTTTATTTAGGTTACTCCGATTTTTATTCGTAACAGAATAACATAACGCAACCCCTAGTTGAATCAATAAAAGTTATACTCGACCCCTAATCTGATTACTTAATGGGCGTAAAATAGAGCGTGATTAAATATTACTTAATTCATCACTTTTAGGGTGTTTACTGTCAATTCATGCGGAATGCTATTATATTAAAAAAAAAACACTTTTGCCTAATTCCTAATATGTATTTCAAACATGGTTATATTGTATTTTTCTCTTACAGTTTTTTTCATAAAGTATGTGATATTTTTCAAATCTAGTCATCTCCATCGAGTATTAACATGATTGCCTTGTTTGAAATTAAATAAAAAAATGAATTTCTGACTAAAAGAACCAATTTTAGAATGTAAACTAAAAGATATTCAATAAAGAAATATCGTGAAAAATAATTTTGGCATAGTCCTGTTTTTGATTGACCTAGATATAAATATTTTAGTACTAATAAAAAATGCTCATTTTCAACAATAGTTATGTCGAAACTGGTCAAATCCAGAAATATAACCAAAAATTAAACCAATCGTGGCTATCTCCAAAAAAAGAATTTCTTATTTATTAAGGAATTTTGATTAATAACCATTGCTCAAACCGAATTGATAGATGGAAACCATGATTATAAAATAACAAAATACTGGTTAAATTAACCTGAAAATAAAAAAGCTGATTCAATCAGTTTCATATTTGATGGAGATGACCACGTTTGTTTTGTGTAACGTCATATGTATTGCAAGTATTTAGAAACAATTTTTATGGATCATTTTCGACGATGAAGAAATATTGGCATAATCAAATTGTCATTTCATAGTTTTTGAGCCTTATTAAATAATTGAAAAACGAAAAGATGTTATGATACTGAAAAATTTTGGTATGGATTCAGCATTTTTGTATAAATGTCCAAATCAAATCATCACAAAAATAAATAATCGAGCAATCTCAATGCGGCAATCAAAAGTGGTTCGAATCTCTTAGCGAATTATTACAGAGCCACCGGACCGCTTCGACTGTGGCAAAATCTGCGGTCAAAGCGGCCATAAAATTTCGCGAGGAGTACACACTTCGAAGCAGGTGAACGTATAGTAGATAGAATCGAGCGGGTGTTCCACGGGGTATGATAGTATCGACCTTGACCAACCGACGGAGAGGTTATGGTGATGAGATTATTTATTATTATTTATAGTGTAACATGTCTGACTAGTTTTTTTATTGGCTTCTGCGTTGACCAGTGACTCATCTCATAAGCATGGTATGTTAAACCAACTATAATTTAAGTAGTAAAAACGCATAATAAACAAGTGGTGGCCCCTACAAGTTTGAATAATGATGCGTCGATAGTACCAAAATAAAACACAGCCTTCCGACGTTTTGTAAATATTCATTTCTAGTTTCATACATACATTTTGGTAAACAACATACGCGCGTTATCATGAATTCGCAAGTAGAGTTTTTGGTCTCGCTTTTCATGTGGATTCCAGTACTGAACTCAGTCCAGTGCTGTGAAGCATAAAATTATAAACTTTTTTATGAAACAAGGATCAGCGAAAAATGAAGGTTACCCAATATTTCACATAACGAATATTAAATTTGGTTGCGCCCATACACTTTACAATGCACTTTACAATGTGGAGTAAAACATTTCAGCGTAAGAAAACAGTCACATATATGGGCCCATTAGAGGTGAAATGAGCCAAGTGGTAATTAGAAAAAAATATATGCGTTGTAATATTCTACACGTCTTAAAGTGTCGTAAAAGTGAAATAACCTCAGTTAATACACATTGCAATAGTTTTATCTCCGTAAAATAAAAATATGCAATCCACCAAAACACTAAGTAAAGTGATTGTACTTAAGAGTACAATAAAAAAGTTACCATTTTACTAGTTGGCTAACTTCACCTCTTGAGGTATATATTGTATTATATTATAGTTAAAAAATATATTGTATTATAGTTATAGACTAATCAAGTTTTACCGTGTTTACAAAATAAAAGTGATTCAAATAATGCAGACCATTTTCTCCGTTGCACTCGGCCTCTGCTTCCTTCAGCAAGTCTTCCCATCGGAGTCCCGTCAGGTCTTCCAGGTAGAAGTTGCCAGAGCCGTCAAAGACTTCGTCTTCCGTCACGTCACCGTCAACCTCCTCGCCCTTGAGACAGGCGTGGAGGCTGCGGGAGAGACGTCTCTCCACGCTCATGACGATACTCCTCGAGAGTGACAGCTCACCAAATTACATAAACACCGGGTGAATTTTATCACTGATGTTTCGCGTCTGATGGCGAACGATTGCATTTGTGAAGTGACTTGTACACAGCAGTCAGTAACTTGTATTGCCAATTAATTTCACTGATCACATAAACTCTTCAAAAAAGAATTCACTAAGCACACGAAAGATTCAGACACAAATTTGAACACTTTTCATCCCGTTAAAAATAAATTTAACAGGCAAGTTTCCAGCGATGTTGTTGTGCTGATGTAATTTTAGAAAATGACTAAAGAAAATGAAAAAAAAAATCCTTTATTTTAGATTTAAATTATACATAAAAATAAAATACTACGTACATTCAACTATTGAAGAGTAATTACTAAAGCCTTGTATTCATAGTCCAACTGATAATACAAAGTCAAACCAAAAACTAATACATTTTGTAAGCCAAAGGACATTAAACGATATCGGTGACAGTATATTCTACAATTTATTATTAACATATTTGCGGTACTGGATTCCGATTCAACTTGTGCCATTTTATGACGATTTTCCAACGTACAAATTAAGATACGAAAGCATAATTTATTACAGGATGGTTCGGCCATACCATTGGCCAACTATCAGTGATTTAAAGTCAATTAAAAAATACCAACTGTTAAAGTACGATATTATGATAAAATAGATCGTCGGTACCCTGGCAGAAAGCGATAAGTCAAGAAACCTTGTTTCGAGATAAACGTCATTTTCGATAGTCATGAAATTTCAACAACTCTATGTAAGGTAAGAGCACCCATCGCCGCCACTTCACCAACTACCGCCACTGTAAGAATGTTCTCGAAATAACAAGAAAACCGTTAAAATTTTCTCAAAAAAATATATTGAACGGTAAATACGAATGCATAGTGATCACGTGTCATTTGTTGTTTTGTAGCTAACTGTATTTATTCTATCGAAAATCTCAGTCTTCTGCAAGGACTCGGCGGTAAAGTTGTGATTTGGCTTTTCGTTAAGCACTTTGTTAAGAAATGGTTAAATTTTATTTTTCGATTAAAAACAAAATTAATTGAATATGCATGAAAGTTACGTTTAGTTTGTAATAAATAACATATTCGGAACACTCTAAAGTAAGTTTAAATCTTTAATTAATATTTTTTAAGTGATAAAAATAGAAAATATTGCGTGGCGGTGATTGGACCCATTAATTATTATATGGGAACCAAATACCGCCACCCCTGGCGGTAATAGAGTTTGAAAACATTGAATTTTTGAATGTAAATTATAAGTATTTAATACATTTTTCAAATATTAAAGTGAACAACACAAGTTATATTTGTGTTGGTCCAATCACCGCCACTTCTACTGTACATTGCTCATCCCGTAAAAGCATCAGCAAAAATATAGTGGCGGTAATAGGGCATTGGCATGGCGGTGATAGGCTCCACATAAACACATACAAAAATGCAAATTTAAGCTTGATAAACTTAAATATTGCAATATTTTTCATATAATTTATAAAGAAAATGATTAAATAAGCATAATTTGTTTCAAAAATACAAATGCCGTAATAATGTAATTGATAAAATACAGCTTTAATTTAATTGGCGGTAAAAGGAACCATAATCGGTAATTGGGTCATTATTTTACCTTAATTTTCAGATATTAAAAATTTATGAAATATGGTTGGCACAAAAAAATGTTTATACTCTGTGGGAGTTCCGTACTGGCAATAAGTAAAAAATATAGTATGCCACGTACCACATTGCGTGATAAGATTAGTGGTAAGTATAGGGAATGAGCTAAGTCAGGATTTCCAATAATGAAGCCTCAGTTACAGGACTCTGTCGCAGAACTCACCAAAACTCTAAACAGAGAAAATCCATTTACTGGTGGAAGACCTGGAAAGAAATGGTTTAGCTGTTTTTTAAAAAGACATCCGGAATTGGTGCAAAGAGTTTCACAGAACCTTACTTCGGCCCGATCAAAATTAACAGAGAGAAACACCAAGAATTGGTTTCAAAAAATTAGGACTACTGCCGGTATATAAGCACCCACGACTTACATTAAGTAGTTTGATATTTGATTACTTATAATAAATACTTAAATATTTAATTTTTATTTTAGACGAGACATTCTTCGATATTTTAGAAAGCAAAATAGTGCCTTCCTTATTAACAGAATTTCAAAGTTCTTCTTCGGATTGGGACGGTGATCTTCAGCACAAAAGTTTATTTGAATTGTGGCACAAAATAGGCATCAATAAGGATCCGCTTTCTCGTATGACCAACGATGTAACCAATCTGGACGAAAGTTTTCGGTTCAAAGAAGGTGACGTTATTGACCTGAACGTTTTAAATGATGGTACAGTCTTAATAGCTGATGACAAAAAAATGAAAAAACTGGCAACCCCACAGAAGCAGCTTACACCTAATCCAGTACCTCACCAGGAAAATTCAAATGATACAATGTACCCAACGCCGTTTAAGAATGCACTGTATTAGCCAGAAGCTGCGCCACAGTCTAAAAAGTTAATAAATTTGAAGAAGGTCACTCCTGTTGTAGCAACTTCAAAAGAATTCCTTGCACATCTTCGAAATCAAAAATTGGACAAAGACATGAAAGACAAGGATATAGCTGAGAGACGGCTGAAAAGAAAATTAAGATTCGATGAAAAGGCAGCAAAACAACAGAATTCTGCAAAAGTGGCTAAAATACACAAAGAAATTATGGCATCATTTGATACTGGCGATTACGTTGTTGTGACCTATGAAGGCGAATTGTTTCCCGGTCTTGTTATAGGTAGCAATACAACCGATAATGAAGTGCAAGTTAAGACCATGACAATGGCAGGGTCAAACTGGAAGTGGCCTGCGATCGACGATATTTTAAATTACCCTGTTGCAGATATTGTAAAAATTTCTACGCCAACGTTGACTAATATTAGGGGCTTTTATTCCGTCCCAGAAGTGGTATCTTTAAAAAAGAAGTAATACTTAACCTACTTGCCTAATTTCATCATAGTATGTACTTATTTATGTAAGTACCTATTATTTATGTGAATGCCAATGAAGGTGCAATTTTTTATTTACAAGAATGTGATTTTGATTTTTTTTTTGTATTAGGAATGTGTTTTTTTGTATAAATAATTTAAGTACATACCTAGGTATAAAAGGAAACATTTAAACATAAGTACATAAATAAAATGAATTTAATTCGAACAAACATTATCTTTAAACATGTTTAAAATGGCTTTAAATTCATATGGCGGTAGTTGGTTCCTGCTTTGGCGGTAATTGGATAAAAAAAAAAATTGGGTGGCGGTAATAGGGAACAATTCTTCAATGAAAAAACTTTAGTTAATTAATTATATATAAAGCTCATCCTCACTATTGCTTTATACTTAAATAGGCGATAAATAACAGTATAGAATTAAACAAGAAGTTTATGTTTTCGTTAAGAAATATAAGAAATACACACAAATTTCTTAAATCAAGCTACTAATGTGGCGGTAGATGGTGCCCTTACCTTATGCAATATAGCTATTATTTATCGTTCCAACCACGAAGAATGAACCAATGCTTGAATACTTTGTCACTTTAAGTATGCAATATTATGTTTGATATAAATAGTGATTGCAGTAAGTATATGTACCTACCTAAGTATATCGAATGGAAATGTTTTTGGCCTTCCTTCTGATTAGGATGATTAAATTATTGGTGACAAGTGGTAGACCAAGCCCATCGTTTTATTTTCCAACTGCATTGCACAATGACTGAGGTATTATTATTTCTTCACTCAAGTATAGCAATCTTATTCATAATATTTCATCCGAATTTTAGACGTATTCTTCATAACCTATATAGATTGTGGCATTAAAGATATACAGTAAAACCCCCATTTACACTTAAGTCGGGATAGTGTAATTGGGGGTGTGAATCTCATACAAAATTAGGGATTTGGTTTTTTCCGCAAAAAATGCAAAACTAAGATTTCACTGTTTTGCAAAAAAAAAAAATATTCACAAAATATTTTGTTACAATGTAATAAAATGTAAAGCGCGCCAAAATCCCACACAGGCAGTCGCCGGTTATACGTGTATAGACTGACACGTGTTGAATACACAGACGCTAGCCAACATTTCACTGTATGCGCGGCACAGACGACCGTCTCGTAGTAACGACAATAGAATGCGACCGTGCAATTGGGGGATTTGCTGCGAATATTTCAAGCCGGCGCGTAATTCGGGATAGTGTAATTGGGGGTTTCACTGTATTATAAATTATTACTTTAGTTGTATGTGATAAGTGTGGAAAAAGACGACTCCGACTACAATTTTTTTTTCAATCATTTCATTTAAATTTATATGTATGTATTAAGATTATCTTTAGTCAGCTTAGCATGCAGGGGCAAAACTATGGACTATTGTGGTTTGAATACACATCATTAAATATATATTTTTTAAATGCGTAAGATTTTTCCGACTCTGACTCTGGACAAAACCCCCGACTCCACAGCCCTGTCTAAAACACAGTTAGGTTCAAAAAATAAAAATTAACGTCAGATTTTTTGTATTGACCGATTAACCTTAATTGTATTTATTTTTATATGTTGACAACTTTGCCAAACAAATATCAATCGTGAACATTTTCTATCCAAAACTTTTGTTACATCATATTTATATTTTTTTTTACCTGTAAGTGTTTTATTTTAGATCACATATTGCTACTCTATTACTAAAAATGCAACTCTTTCACTGCATCTGTACGTCCAAGCACACAGCAAATAAATGATTCAACACGAAATCGAAATTATATCCAAAAGCTTTAGTCGATAAATCAGACTATATTTTTTCAATTTTATAAGGTGACAGAAATGCAGTTGACAAACAATCTTATCTTATCAACCATGCTAAATAATAGAAACAGTCAAAACCGCATCATAAAAATGTAGAAATATTAGTATCCCATAATAAATGATTTTTAAAAAAGTGGTTGACTAAGCAAGTCAAAGTACAGAAGTGCGACAAAATTATTTATTGATTATATTAATAATAATTGCACTTTTGTGATATATGTATTTCAGTTATGGCAAGTATTGATAGATTTTTTTTGTATTTTAACTAAAATAAAGACCACGCCTCGGATACATTCCTGTCATATATGATAGGCTGAAACGAGTATCAATGTAATAAAATCAAAATATGTTACAGACTATAAAAAGTTTCAATCAGGGTCGCAGCAATGAATGTTAATATTCAACTAGTGGAATTGGCTGGAAACTATTTTAGATACGTATCTAACTAAGTTGTTATTGACGCACTCTCTGGCTTTTTTAAAAAATCGACTGATTAATCAGTTAAATACTGATAGAATAAATATAAAAATAATGGAATCATCGTGGAAACTTTTGTTTTTCATTACGAAAACACAGGAAACGAAATCATGAACACAAAAAGTAAATAAAGAACATATTATCGATGGATCAGTCCGAAGATGCCTCTGAAAGAGGTGAAACAAGTGTCACTGTTGTTGGCACAATACGTGGAATGTTCGAAGTCATTTTAAATTAAATATATAACAACTGAAAATTCATTATCTTATCTTATCACGAAAGAGAAGTGTGTTTTTGTCTGTTCTGGAAAAAGTGGATATGGTCATTTATTATTTGAAGCTCCTCATAGTATATTAAGTATAATATTGTAATGTGTAGTGAAATCAAGCTCCATTTGAAAATAAGTACAAGAAATAGATAATTTTATTGACGACACTTCGTCAGGTTCAACGTAAATTTAAATACAATACCACATAAGAGAACCCTTTTCATGTTAAACAAAATTACATTAAAATATCCATACATTACGTTGCCAAAGTAATAAACGTGGCGCCATTGTCACAAAAATATTTTTTGTTGAATAGAATAATATTAACACGCTGGTATGACACTCATCACAGCATAAAAAAAACCTATGTATATGCCTACGACCGTTAACCAAACTATAAACGAACGGTTTAAATTTCAATCATAATGCCCGTACATACACTAACCCAGTTAGTGATGTTACAATGCACTCATGCCTGATATACAATGTGCGCAATTCAGATGCAACCAAGTCAAGGTATTTTTTAAAAAATACTATCATCAATCTGACAAGATTCGTGGACATTTTTGATTGAGTCCAGTCAATACGTGTTAGTTTGTTAAAATGTGTCTGATAGAGCAATCAATTCACTAAGGGGAAAATGGAGCAACATGTCGCGGAACATGACAGTCGACATCTACGTCAATGTCGGGCAACAATTTGTTTGTACACACCAGGATTCTCATCAGGGTTGTGTACAGACACAATATGATTTTATTGATTGAAAACAATGCAAGTAAAGTTAAATTATAATGTCACGATAAAAAAAAATAATAATGTTCTAAAGTAGCAAAGTTATTGAAAATATTTAACTAATACGCGAGCGAAGTATTTTGCTTTTTAAAATGAAAATATGCTCTTTATTTAAGTAATGATTTCATAATATATTGTATAAACTGGAATACGTAACAATAAAGAAAGAAGAACGATCTCGTTTTCACTCTGCTGTCATGTTGAGCGACACGTTAGGCAACCGTCTATATTTATTTAATTTTACTAAAAATCATGTTTTTACGCTTACTATTTTATTTGATATGTAACATCATGAATCTACTAAAACGCATATCGTGTGCGACTTCTGGTTTTGCAGTCACTGCGTAGTTTCACTACATGCACGTGGGTGTGAACCATGGCACTCCACAACGTGATCATAATAGAATTTAAATCATATTTTATCGCCATATATCTACAACGGTTACAATCTCGCCTTATGATTCCGTTAATGAGTTAAATTCAGCTTAACAAAGCACGCAGTAACTTAAGATTTGCATGATATTCAATATCTCGAAGCCATTAGCGATTTTTAATGGTGCTATGATTGTAACAACGTGTGGGAAGTTAACAAAGCATTTTGATGACATGGAAAATGCTGAATAGGATGATGCTATCCTAAAAAAAAGTGAGAGAATCAATTCTTAAGAGATTAAGTAAAACAGTATCAGATTACAAAAATAATGTGGTTGAATTGATTAAGGTAGCGATTTCCAGCCTGGGAGGCGTGGGCAAAGGTAGACGCGAACAGTCCAAAATATTTATTCATCCTTTAAAAAGTTTCTTTATTACTATATGGATGGGGAGGCGCGAAGATATTGTTTTCTTCAAAGGGAGGCAGGGTAACATAAAGGTTGGAAACCACTAGATTACGGTATACTTTCGATTGTAACTTTTTGAAAATTCATTTTAATATAAAATTTAAAATAACTTTGATTATTCCACGTATTGTGCGACTAACTGTGACACGAATTTCGCCTCTTTCTAACAAAAAAGAAATATTATTAAATAATATTATTAATAGGACGAGTCTCTCGCCATTGCTTACATTGTTTCCAATTAAAAGAGTAATCACCAACCTATCTGATTGATTGCAGCTCATTAGTTTAATAGTTTGTATTGTTTAACGTCATTAGTAGTATGATTATATTTGTTTGCTTTGTTTCGATTCTATAACCCCCTCCTTGCTTCTCTAAAAAGGGAAAAATCCCAATCTGATTGATTGCAGCTCATTAGTATCACTTTTTGTTTGCTTTATTTCGATTATATTACCCCCCTTCTAGCTTCCCTAAAAAGGAAAAAAAACCCAAACTCCATTTTGTAATTTCATAACTTAAATGTTAGAATCAATCTTGCTTCATTACTTAAGCAAATTTTGCGATAGTAAGTCTGAGGATGCCTCTGAAAGAGACGAAACACGTGTCACAGTTAGTCGCACAATACGTGGAATAACCAAAGTTATTTTAAATTTAAGATTACGGTATACTTAAGGCCACTATATTTTGTTGATTTCGAAAATAAAGTTCGAGTTTATTTATCATCCTAATCGCTTAAAATATACATAAACGAGTAGGTTTTCTTTCGATTAAATTTTATCTAGTAAGGCGGGTAAGTGTTTCAAATTCTATCCTATCCGTTGAGGAAATCATTTCGAAAAAATGGGTGATTTGCAAAAAAACAGTTTGAGAACAGTTTCGAAAGAAAAAAAACTTTTAATACACACATATGTTAGATAAGTATGCACAGCATTTTTTCGCCATTTACTTAACATTTGAAAAAGCTGAGTGCTTTTTGTAACTCAATGATTCAATTATACCAATTTTTCATTGATAGTTAAGATCATGACCGATTTCCTTCATCGAACATTATCAACAGATGAAATATAAAAGGGTTTTACTTTATTGACATAATGCCGTTCGACAAGGAATTCACAATTTTTAACACACTAAAAGTGATGACAAAACTAGATGAAAACGGTATTAGCATAAATTGCTTTTTAAATAATTCATAATTATAAATAATACATTAAAATAAAATGAAACGTTTGAAAATTGACTAAAAATAATAGTTTTGAAATTAACAGAATCTATAGAATACAGAATGTAGAAAAACCATGTCAATTGTTTTATTTTTCATAAAATCTAGTTCCTATGAAGACAGATAAATCACACGTTCGGAGATTGAATCAATTACAGCTAGCATGGATACTTTAAAACTGAGAACAAAAATTAACTTTACTACAAAACGGAAGCTAATCAAGAATATTTCAGAATAGCGTTAAAGTATCTGCACCGTGTATATTTGAAATATAAAACCGTGCTATAAAATGGGCTATAACTACAGCAATTTGAAGGACTTCTCTATGCATACGGCTAAATATTTCTGTAATAACATTGCAAAATATGTATAGCCATTTGTTAGACACCTGCCCACACTAATTTCGTAGATAATTACAAGATTGCAGAAAAGAGATATAGGTATATAATACTAGTTGCGCAACTTTTGCCATTGAGTAGAATTGTGGCATTCCGCATTCTCAAAATGTACGTACATTATGTATTGGTATAACTTGTCAGTGGGTTTACTTTGAAATTAACGTTTACAGTAAATATTAGCAAGTGTGGTTTAGTTTACCACATTGCTAATATGTTCCAAATACGCATCTTCTTACATAATTGAGTCTTCAATTGATGTTATAAATTATTAACTATGAAGGTGTTATGTTCACAGAATTTGACGTGCCTCGGAACCGCATACGTATCTATAATAATTATACTAATACAATGTTGAGTATGTTATTCAATCCAATATCAATGATGCTCCAAGAATGTTTGTAGCACAATAGCAATATAATCATAACAATAAGAGGTAAAGAGGTAAACGGATAGAGATATTTAAGAAGAGTGTGAAGGTAACGGGGTCTCGATTTTAGACATATTAATTAGCCTAATCTAACACAAGATACAAAAAGCGAGAGGGTAATTTTATTTGAGAAATGTAGTCGCATAAAATATTTAAGTAAAATTCTTGTCTGCATCTTAAATGTATTATTTAAGGGATTTGACATTTGGAAACACTTAAATGTATGTATAAATAAATGAACTGGTGTGTGGTGGCTGAATCTATTTATACACTAAATAGTTTAAATTATTATTATAGAGCTTTATTTTAATATACACATGAAGTAATTAAAACTTATCTAGGAATAGAATCATTCGTTTGAGATAAAGTATTATATTTTTAATTGATAGTTGTATTTTGTTAAAACCTGTTAGATTGGCCACCTTTCGAAGACACGCAAAGTGTCTACCGTTATTCGCATTATGAAAATGCAATATGAATACAGAAATTGAATTGATAATTTGCGTGGAAGCATTTTAATGTGGGCATAGACATCATCTTGGGAATACGAATGACAAGTTAGTAGGTGTCTATTCAATATTCAGATACATGAAGGTAAATAATATATATCGACACGAGGGCTATTGCCAAACTCGTTAGCACTATATCAATTCGGTAAAGTACTCTACTACTGACGACTAAATGATAAAATATATCTATGGCGCTAACATATTAGATGTCCATCCAATGTAAAATCCATAAGATGAAAAAAAAATCGGAATATTCAAACACACCTCTTATATACTAAGCCCAGAGTTCCCAAAAAAATTCTGCAATGGAACACTCGTGAATTCATAAACTTAAACGGAACACATTTTTAAAACATCTAATATCACATAAAAATATAACTGTACCTAGAAACTTGACGTCATAAAAATCAGTGAAAATTGACCATCACTCACCTTTCAATATAAAGTTGGTGTCTTAAATGTGAAGCAGAGTATAAAAACATTTTAAATTTTCGCGGAACACCTATCCGGGTTTCGTGGAACACCATTGTTCCGCGGAACATAGTTTAGGAAACCCTGTACTAAGCCATTAATTTTATTCTTTGATTGACCTTAACAATTAAGCTTGAACTTATTTGTAATTTTTTGTTTTTTTTCGCTTTCTCAACTCTTAAGGCATTCCTTTTTTTAAACTCAGCAGTCTTCCTTCCGTTGTTATTGTGTATTCAAGTTGTAATAATATAGCTACGTTACATTATTAAGATGTTACTGCAAATGGGACCTGACTTACAAATAGTTTAACCGTTTGGCAAATATACACGACACTTTCAATAAAGGTCAATTGGTTCCGTCCTATAAAGGGTTAAAACAGAGCTATGCAACCACTGTAGAAGGACATTAGTGTGTCATGAGGTGATTTTCGATGTACCGCAACTCGTAACCAACGTTCCCTCTAAGCTGCGCGCGTGCGCGGCCGCGCAGCAGTTGGGGAGACCCCGCGCACTCATTCCGGGTCGGCGCGCACTGCAAGACAGTTGTTCAATTAATATTTGATCGGTCAGACTTTGAAATTTACACGCAGCTAACCCTTCGGCTTAGAGGGAACGTTGCTCGTAATTATGTAAAAAATCAAATAATTCGTCTCTTATTTTTAATACTCTGTTTACGTATATAATTCTCTAAGCAAAGTATATAAACTTTTTATTACATAAAAAAAACATAACCTCGTGTCAGTTCCGTCAATACGCTTTTTTGTATATATTTTGTTTATGTTGTGTCACGGAAATCTAGGAGCAATTTGTGTGTGCCGTGGAGGAGAAAGGTTCCGAAGTACTGGTCTAGAATATAAACGGATCGCGATAGTAGAAAAATTAAGTACTAACATGAACAACCAATAATGTGTTACCAATACATACGATTTTTATTTTATCTGTTATATTTTTTAAATATACGTGTCACTTCATGATACTGACAATACCCAATATCAAAAGACAATAAGTTGTAGATTCTAATCATTATTGCTACTTTGGGAATAAAACTATAACAAATGTTTTCTGTGACCCATTCTTGTTGTAGCAATAATAAACATTTATTGCAATGACTGAATTGTATGGGAATCCTTTGGAAGGATGGGCACGTGAGTAATTAGATTTACGACAATTATTTGCGTAGCATTGAGTTTGAAGTGGACAAGAAATGACCTCGAATAAGGACGCGTGGGCATGTTGCAACCGTAGTGAACGGTTGTAAAATTATTGCATTTCCCGGATCGAAACGAAAACCGATCACATTGCATAATATAATAAATATGTAAATAGTTAATGATTAATTTAAATATACGTACAAACATCTTAAACGGGTCTTAGTACAGCTATAAAATAATTCAATATTCATTTTAAAAAAAATTAATACGTAGTATTGTGATATTAAAACATTCGCGTCGGGGTATTTTTGCGAAATTTTCCAAAAAATTAGGTACTTTCAAAAAAGGGTATAACTTTAAAACTATGTGACATTTAAAAAAATAATTTGGACACCAGTTGTACAACACTTTGTTTCATAATACTTTATATACTTTAGCCTGCTTTTATTAGTGATACTCAACTCTTGTATTTTTTAATATAGACAATCGGGTATTTGACATAGAATTATAAATTTCATCGAAAACGTAATAAATAACAAACCAAATATACATGTGCTCCTGTTCCAGAAAACATAAGTTTATTTTTAACCTACAATTGCTTATATTTTGGTGGCCTATTTTTTTAAATTATATTTTTACTGTCTGCTGATTTTTTATCGCCGAAATCACCGAAAAAAAATATTCTGCATATATTTCAATATTTTATTTTTTAAATGATGCATCAAACATTTGTTATGTAATCTCTGTAGAGAATCTAAAACATTTGTCGCATTGGATGTACATATTTCAACGCGTCAGTCAGACCGACGAAAAGACTCGTATACAAGTCATCCGTAACCAATGAGTTAAATACGAAATAAAAATCGGATAAAAAATGTCAAGATGAATCCTTGATTATATTATTAATTATTATCAGTCGGTATAATTGATAGGAGTTTGCTTTCACGAGACATAAAAACTAAACGATTTGGTGACCACGCCGCACTAGTATATTTTGTTATTTTCCTGGTATGAGAAATATTTTATAAAAAGCGTTTTTGAATCATGTAAAAAATAAAATAATCACGGAGTGGAATTTTTCTGTTTGGCGATTTTTTTTTTATGTAGAGATTTCTTAATAAATCGTTTCCATTGTATTGGTGTTATTTCAATTCAATTATTAATTCAATTGACACATAATACATAAAGTACTACCAATATAATTAGTAGGTAATCATCATTTCTAAGTATTTATCTAATATAAAATTTACAACATGATATTATAATTTTGTGCAACAGATAAAAAGCATATGATTATCTATCGATAAGCCATGATGAAAAAGCATGGCTGAGTGGAGTCCGACTCCGAAAAAAGATCTTCAATTTTTTCCCTTTTCTTCCAGTAGTTACATAGTTATTATTTCACAAATCAATACGATGAATAAGCTAATTTTCGGATTAACTTAGGGTTATAAATTCCTAGGCGAACGGAGATGTGATCATGTCAGTATTTAATCTCATTATATTTATAAAGAATGATAAATACCATTTTTTGTAATCCAACAAAAGAATATATATTTACTAGGTATTTTATTTGTTTTTATTAGTTTCGAACTTCTAATGATTGGTCTGGCTTAGTTGCATAGTGTCGCGAATTTTGACAAGTGATTTGTACATAAAAAATAAAAAAGAGTCGGACTCGTTAGTTTTTTACGACCCCGAATCCGAAAGGAATATTGGCAATTTTTTATTACTTTTTAATTAGTGTCCGCTCCCAATGTGGAGCATATGGACTCTCAATGGAGTTTATCTCAACAGAAGTGTTTCTACGAGAACTGCTTGTTACTCGGTTGCTCCACCTCTCTTTTTCCAAAGAGAGTAGGAACAGAAGGATAGGACTAGGAAAGGATTAGTGGTTAGCTAATCGCTCTCGATACGCTCCGTTCGTAGGATATTATGGGAGGGAGGGAGAATTCAAGACATCACATATATCCATGCCTTCGAACAGAAATTCATAAATCGATTGAAATATCAATTTATAAAACTGTCCGTACAGGAATTCGAACCCGTGACCTCCGTAACCGAAGCCAACGACGTTGACTTCGTTATTACTATTACGTATTATTGATTTTCTAAAGCTTCGTGATGTAACGCTAGTATTTTATTAATCAATTTGACATGAAATGTTTTTTTACGCACAAATTTTAAGTGCGCTATAAATGAGCAGGAAAAGAAATGGCTAACAATGAATATATTATTTATCTAACACAAAAAACAATTCGTATAGTTGTGTTAATTAACGACATAATTAATTGGTTTGTATACTTTCTCCTGATAATTCAGTAATTAATTGTTTGTCTAAGTATAGCAGTGAGGTTTATTTTATGCTGCGGTCATTTCCTCGTCCAATTATTCATCTTGTAAATTTGACTATACGTACAGTGTTTACCAGAAATTCGAGGAATGCTTTGTTAATCTAAATGAAAGTTAATTATTTATTTTTTGAATACATAACCAGGGGTATTAAAGGATGTAGTTAGATTTTAGAATGTTATGTTTTTATTAAAAAATGAATAACAATTAATTTTTTTGAAGAAGACATTCCAACCGAATCGGTTTGTTGACTTTGCCGTCGGTACCGTAGCTAGAATTGTACAAAAAGCTAAAAAAAACATTTTTAGAATACATATTATACGAATTTGTATCTTAAAATGTTTCAAACCCTTGCAGCGCTCTTTTCCTACGATTCTAATTACCATAATTTGAATCTACCCTTTTTGACAAGATGTTATTGAAATTCCAGCATGCACATTCAGCCGAAATCTTAAATTTAAAAAAAAAATGATAGTCATAAGATTGACTAACAAGAAATGGTCATGAAATACGCATGTCGGAATATTCCATTGAGAATCTATAATAATATGATATATTCCTGATCGTTTCTAGGGTATGCTTTAATCCGAGTTACCTAAAAATTCATACATAAATGACGATATGTATCATACGTTGATTTAAATTTACGGAAGAAATGAAAGTAAATGTTCAATTATCAAAAGCGGGACTACTGAAAAGTTTGCAGTCAAAAATAATGCTGACGATCTTGCAATCAAACAAATACTAATATCATCAGTGAATAGTATACTTTAAATATAAGAGATATAGATATCAGATGGCATGAAACGTATTAAAAAAACTGTCAAACTATTATTTTGATACACAGCGATCAAGAAACCTGAGAAAGCCTTGATCGAGCAATGGAAATTTTATAAGTCGTCATATGATCATAACATGAATAAAGTATCACCGGAAATGTTCCACCATTTCCTTACTCTCTCGAAAGTATTTTGTGAACTTTGTACATCTTTTGCTGAGTTTAATTTTTTTGTATTCAAGACATATTTTTTTATTCATAACAACTATGAGATTTTACCAAATATTTTGTATTATATTTGACAAAGCACTCGAACGATGGAAAATTTATTTACTTTAATACCATTAAGAGTTGATTAGTTTTTGTAAAATTGCGTTGTAATTAATGATGAGTGTCTCCAATTATAAAGTAATTCTGAGAGAATTTGTCGCGTGATACAGGATAATTCGGCGGGTTGTCGCTGTAATTATCATTTTTTTTTATATGCCCAGTTGCAATTTGCGATAGGTAGTCAAATAACGAGTGATTCGTAACATTCGCGCAGGCGCGGAAACTTGTAATATCTATAGATAGCCACCTGTTGCGTGTGGTATAATAAATAACAGTTCAACATTTCAACGAGAAATAATAACTTCAAACCGTTATCAACGTTATTGCACTGAATCAGCCAATGATAGAATATCCGATGTATCACTCACTGTATAAAAAAAATGTGAATTTTACCAATCGATATAAAACAAACTTTAAAAAGTAATGTTTGTCTTCCGTTCATTTGAATGTCTGAAGTTGCCAAAAGGCGAAACATCGATTAAAAAAACTTATGGTGGTGTACAAAATTTAATCGATTCGAACTTGAAATGGAAGTTCCATCATGCCCCGTCAGTGGACACTTCAGTTTTTTTAAAGATATATCTTATTCTCAAATATTCCCGTTAAATTAAAAACCGAAGAATAATGTCGCTGTTTCTGATTGCTGATGAAATTCGTTCCCAAAGTACATATATATATTTTGTTTGAACATAATAATATACACAAAAGGAATTTCAATACACTTCCCATGCACGTTTTCACATGCGACTATTTTGCGCGAATGATTCAACAATTTTCGTGGTGGGTTTCACGTTGTCTGACTGATTCTGAAGCTTCCTAAATTGGTGAGTTTTATTGCTGAAAATGTCTAGTCATTTAAGTTTATTTCGCATGATAAACGACTCAGATGTATAACTTTTCTACTATAGCTGGCTACAAGAACAGCGAAGCAGTGCGAGACGGACTGTTGATAAGTATTTACCTTTCAGATATATTTAGCTGCCAGACCGAGTTAATAATACACTAATGTAAGCTATTTAGCCATACAACACAGAGATGGCGGAAAGAGGGTGTCTAAGAAAGCTGTCGTCTTATTAATCAGACATGCGTGCGAATAAAGTCGGATTTACATCTACAGTCGCATATCGTAAAATACAAGATACATCAAACATTCTTCAGTATATTCATATCTGCTAGTCCAGCAGATACGAATATGACAATCAGCCAAATTGCATTGTAAATATCACTAACAATAGTAATAAATCTCGTGGATACATCCAGTGTCTTCGGTATTCAAATTGTTTCCTTTTCTTCATATATCATTTAAAATCGTTTTTTCTTGAGTTATAATTCTTTAAACTGCCAATGTTAAAAACAAATATTGCTAATTATATTATAGTACCATTACGTATTGATGATTTTTGTAAGAGATAATGTATTCCGCCAGCAGTCGACTGAGTATTACCGGGCCAACGATATCATGTTTAAACAACTGGATTTAATTACAGACAACGGAAATTGATAAAAGGACATTACTGCAACAATCCCGCGTATTTACGTTTTTATATCTGTCAAACAAACATGGCGTTCGAATTCAGGTTTGCCAACTCGCAAATCTTGTCACAGTAAAAATAATTCAAGACTGCATCCGTAGTGACGAGTAATTAAATGCATATCTAGTGTCCGTATTTATGATGCGAGACAGGCAGAAATGAAATTTTGAATCAGGATTTCATTTTTTAGCCATAAAGTTAAATAACATCCGAAATGTTCTTACTTATTACGAGCAATATAGATTTAGTTTTTAATAGAAATATCTTGGAAGTAACAATATGTATGTATATCTACTATAACCTCTTTATACAATAATAATAAGGACAGTGATATAATTATAAATAAGTTAATGCAAATGGTATGAATAAAATTATAATTTCTACCCACAGTAGAACGGCAAAGGCGAGAATTTATGATAAGTTGCAGATTATTGAATAGAAGTTGAGTATTTATGATATTTGAGTTTGAGTTTGAATCAAGCATAATTGTAAACATGTTATTAAAATTTTAGTTGTCGTTTTTTTGCGAAAGTAACATACATTCTGTATTATTATTATGCGTTGATAATAACGAATATTGGAAAAAATCTTCCCTACCTTAAATAAAAAAGCCCTAGGTAAAATAATATCTAAAATCACCGCATCGAGTCCAGATGAAACGATAATCATTATAAATAAGACTTTCAGTATATTAATTTTAAGGTGTTCTATGACAATTTTTGATGGAAAGCATTATTCATAAAAAAAAACAAATCCCTTTTTACAAATTCCACATTATTTAAAATCAGGACCGGTTTTTCTCACCGCGAATATTATCAATATATCAAAATATAAATCGATACAGCGTTAGTTGTACAAACTTAAGCAAGAGTAATAAAAGATGTAACAAACAATTACTAAAATAAGTTTTACTTAATTTTGTATTGATTTTTATTTTAATCAGTTGATAATGCTCGTAATGAACAAAACCTTGATTTTTAATATCGACTGTGGAAAGGAAAAAGGATGTAACCCTCAATTTTCCAAAACAGAGCTCTTTTTTAATAATCACAATGTATACAAACAACTTGGCACATATTCTATCAAAAGGATTAAATCTAAATTTGGCTTTTAGGTTTGAAAAAATGACCTTGTAAAAAATTAAAACCAAGAAAAAACACTGAAATAAAGGTTTTTCCGAGACAATTTCTTTAATTAATATTAGATTATGTCAATTAAATACCAGTTTAGAAGTCTCCGTGCACTTCAAGGTTGTGTATAATTCATAATTTGCATATGTCAAAAAATCATCAAAACACGTTTTTAGCGCCTCCTGTAAAATTTGATATGTGTGGGTTACGTCCTTTTTCCTTTCCAACGTCGATATTGATGTGGAATAAGTACAAAAAAATGTTGTAAAACATAGGGCGCTCGTTGAGGTTCTTGTATTGCTGGATACAATAAAAGTATGACAATATCGTTATTATTTATACTGCAGCTGTCTTTTGACATACCTATATTTCTCTACCTACGAAGGTATTGTCTGCACTACCTATGTCCGTTCAAGTAGCTTTAATAGGAAATTAACCAATTTCTACGTGAATAAGCTCTTCACAGACGTCGATAAAAGTGGTTAAGAATGGTATTCTTTACGCTGCTTCTCTCATTCGTATTGAGTGATGAATTTCTTTCAAACAACATTTCTATATCAACATCGTTGCAAATCCGGCAACACGGAATATAAATAAATATCTTAGAACTTATTGCATCTGCTACATGCATTTTCATTTATTTCTGACGTACTACGGACATTCTTTCGATAATTTGAATAGTTTCGACGCACGTTCTGTTTTGATTTCACCAGGGCTTTGGGTCGTAAAAAGGCCGTATTATCGGTTCCGTGGCGCAGCGGTAAATGTCGTTGGATTGTCAACGTGGTGGATCTCACAGGTTCGAGTCCCAGTACAAACAGCATTTTTTTCAATCGATTTCTGTAGGCATATGGGTGTTTGTGATGTCTAAAAAATACTTCCCACCCTTCCAATCCGAAAAAGAAAGGATGTAACGAGAGCGATTAGTTAACCACTAGCCCTGTCCTAGCCATATTCTTACTATTCTCTAAAAAGAGAGGTTGAGGAACTGGGTAGTACTTAAGTTATCGTAGAAAAAAAATTAGGAGGTCATATGTTCCACATTGGGAACGGATATGAATAAAGAAGCATTCACAACTTTTTATATTTTAATTTTATTTCAAAATGAGTAGAGTTGCTCGTTTTGTAGCGATTCTAATTCCACAGCCCTGGTTGGGTAACACAAACTATATTACAAACTCCAATTTGATAACTTTGTTACTCTAACCTTTATTGCAAGTGCACCGCGAAAAAATTGGTGAAAACGAAAAAATCAGCAAAATAGTAAAAACAGAAAAATCGGCAAAATAGTGAAAACCGAAAAAGTGGAAAAAAAATTATGTCCACATATTTGTTTCGATCTCTTAATTCTGGTGCACCGCCACTTTTTCCTATGATCAAAACTGCACCGTGACTTCGAAAAGGTTAAGAACCACTGCTCTAACCTTAGGACAGAGCGTGTCAATCTTTTGCTGTACAGCTGTGAATCTTTTTTATATTATGGATATTATACCTACCACTGTACCGTACCCTCAGTCTTCGAAGAATTCTTGAATACAAATGGGTCGAAAGTTTGTTAGAAAAAAATGCTTTATAACATTTGCACAAAAGAAAGAAAAAATTGACTACGTCAACCAAATCACATAAGCTCTATTCAAATAAAGACTAAATATCGGGTTAGTTTTAGACATTTCGTTGTAAAAAAAATAGCTGTTTATAAAAAGCAATAACTGCACCAGAATTATATTATAAATAGTTCCTATTGAAATAATGTAATATGTAAAATGCAAAATATAAAAATGTACTAGTGGTATAATAACTGTAACCAAGAATCGTCAAATAAAATCATAAGTGGGCGATCGACAATGAGTGTACATTATCTGTCACATTGTTTAATTACTTTGTTTTATGTAATAAAATACCCGCACAAAACAAGTAGTAAATATACTGTTTATATCGCCAAGGATTTACCTGCCTACAATCTTAAGTGATTAATAAAAATACGTCACAATTAGAAGTCTAATCATAATAAATAGCAATTTAAATTGTATCACAACACGCTCACGCACCAAGTGTGTTTGAAAAATGCCTGTGACAAAAAGCTGTCAATTTTGACGGAACTTGAAAAACGAACAAACATAAAAAATGGCTACCCACTTGTAAACAAAAAAACTCCCGCGCACTATGATTCATTCATAACAAAAACATTAATATATATATTAATCGTTGTCACTGATGATAGCTTTAGTTTTATTATTACAATAAAATAGGCCTAGTAATTATTTTTAAAATGTACAAACCAATGAAAGGCACATGATTCAACGCATCGAAACAAAAAATAATAACTTTATTGTAAAACACATAAACGAGCACACAACTTCACACGACGGTGACAAATAAGCACTGAGGAAACTTAGCAAAACAAAAAGCGAGAAGCGTGACCAACATAACCTACAAAATGCTAAATGAACGGGTAGTATACGTAGTACTATGGCTACGTCAATACGGTTTACTGTGTAGCAATGTTATTGTTATTTGTAAATTAAATAAACATTTTGATTAATAAGATTTAATTAGTTCACATAAAATCAAGAATTCATATTCAAAATAATAAATTTGATCACACGAATATTCTGAAATACTTTTCATACTTCACTCAATACTGCCAAATTTAGAGACTTGTTGCACTCTGGAACTAGAGTATCCATATTATAAAGAAATAAATGAAAAATTAGTTAAATTTAAAATACATTAATTTTAATTAAAGTTAATATGTTTATTTTCAAAATGTCTTGAGATTTTATAGTAACAAAAAATAGCGTTGGAATGTAACCAAGTGCCTAGTATAACAATCATAGTATTAACGTTGGGATTGAAACTGGAACAGAAAAATGTATGAAGAATTAAAATGTTTACAACTATTTTAGTTTAAATCTTAATGGTGTGATTATAGATGGAATAAACAAGCTAGGATGGATGAAGTGCGCGCGCATAAGTGCATTAATTTCCTACTTTATTATGAATAATTTCGATAAGAGTCCGGCAATTCAGAAAAGTTGTTATCGATGTTGAGTGTAGACTGTAAGTAGAGGTATACTATGAGTATTTAATAAACTTAACAATATCTTTTCGATATAATCTTAGTAAAAACAAGATGATTATGGTATCTGCTAATTCTTCTATTCGCAACCAATCCGTTATTAGAGAAACTAAAAGGAAAATACCAATGAAAATGTAATAGAGATTAAAATGAGACTTTTTAATTTTAACGTGAATGTCATTACTCCGATGAGATTTTAAGTTTATATGACAAACGAGTTAACACATTATCATGACGCTTTTGTAAAATATATAGGTATTATATCAAATAGATTTTAATTGCTTTTTTAAGATATCTCGAGAGTTTATTTTTCAACCGACTAGCGTTTTCATAAAATATTAATTAAACACTTAAATTTTTAAAGAAATTATTATAACAAAAAATAATCTCTCATTTTATCTCAAAAATTTAGTTTTCATCTCATTTAGAGGTTGTTGGCAGTTACGAGTTTTGAACTGTATGACAGGGATGTTAAAACTATTCGATCAGCACATTCATTTATGTATTAGAAATGTTATGATACGTTGTTATAGTGTACCAGGTCGGTGCGGCCAATGAAAAAGTTTGGAGACCTCTGCTAAAGGATAAACATATGAACATATTATAATATTAGAGTCGTATCAATACGAAAATAGACGTGTGTCATTGAATTTATATCATACAGATAGTAATAATAAAATTAATACTAGTAAAAATAATGATAAAGCAGGCTTTTGCTCGCGTGCTGTTAATTGGCACTCTCTATTTAATTTAAAATTGAGATAACAACAGAATTGCGAAGCGTGAAGCTTGTCACGGTCAGATGGAATCCTATCATACCACTTCTTAGTCATATTCGTACGTAGCAAACATTACTGTATTCGGACCAGTCACAATTCAACAAAAAGTAAACGCAGTAATGATAATTTTATTCCGACGTCCACTAACTTACTAACGGTTGGAGAAAAGAATCATATTATTCACGTGTGATGTCAAACTATTTGCCCTAAAAAATGGTCGTAAATAATTCGACGCAGTGAAACTAAACTTACACCAGCCCCGTATATGCCTCATTAAGACCAACCTAGTATGCGGTAGAGCGTCCTGTGCCGATTATTCGGCTGAGCCACGATATTGCCCTAATAAACGTCTACACCAGTGGTTTCCAACCTTTATGTTACCGAAGAAAAATATATCTTCGCGCCTCCCCATCCTTTATTTTATATAGTAATAATGGTACGTTTTAAAGAGTAAATAAATATTTTGCACTCTTCGCGCCTCCCTTTGGAATAGTCCACGCATCCCAGGTTGGAAATCGCTGGTCTACACACATATAAGTTTTTTTTTAGCTATTCAGTTAATTTTACGTGCGTTTCGTTAGATTCAACAATACTCATCAAACGAATGTTTAGGGGCGCTGAAAACGTAAGCGAATGTGTGTTATAGGTCAGCGGTCGGAAAACTTTTTGGGCTCACGGACCACTTAATTCACAATTTTAATCCAGCGGACCACTAACTGGACTTTTGTGTTAAATATTACATATTGTAATAAAAGTGATCAAATGCGTCTAAAAATGCACCAAGCTCATAAAATAATGTCAGATTACTACCAAAGTTTTCTCGCGGACCACACTTTGCCAACCGCTGCTATAGGGTGGTGGGGTGCGGCTACGTTAGCGCGCTAACAAATGTGCGCCGACGTTAACGCGCAATACTAATATTTTAAACATTTTAATTAAAAAAAAAAAACAAATAACACAAATGCACGAAAAAAGAACAATAGAAAAAAATTAAAATATTAATAAAAACATTGAGAGGACATATCAATGTTTTTTGCCAATCGATAAAATGTCTTTGATACGTTTGTAAAAGTACCAATTAATTAAAAATAATATGTAATTTTAGCAAAAAAGTTATATTAGGTAAGTAAACTTATTTAAATCAGCAGTTCACAATACAAAATATTCTTATATTATACGCTAGTGTCGGCGCGCGCTTATGTTGGGGTTGTACTGCGCGCTAGCGTCCCCCGCGTTAACGTCGGGGTGCCATGTGGTGGGGATATCATATTGGCCGAGGAAATAGAAACGGTTTCCATTCACTATCTTACACGAATCACTCGTCAGATCGCTCATTGATCGGTTTTCGTAACGGATTTAAGTACCGGTACGATCAGAAGTTTTTCAATTGATTGTAAAAAAATGCCCTCCCCGCGCTTCCAATCTTAACCACAAGTGCTGCTTAAGTCTCTTCCAAGACTCTCTTCGATCTCTAGGTTGAGCAACTGAGTAACAAGTAATTCTCGTAGAAAAAAATATGTTGGAATACCTCAATTAGGAGGCTATATGGCAGACATATTGGAAGCGGACAGTTGTGGATTAACCACTTTGGAGGCAAAGTGGTTAATCCACCACAAACACATAAAAGTGTTGCAAAACTCTTCGTAGAATAATAATGAATATTTAAAACTGAAATTAAAACATAAGGATTTACATAATATATGCTATTTTTGAGGCCCCTAAAATTTGGAGGCCCCAAGCGTGCGCCTCTTGCGCTTATGGGATAATCCGCCACTGGGAGCGGATATGAATTAAAAAGAAAATAAAAGAATTATCTACTGAGGGTGGGATAACGGGCTCATTTTCATTAAAACATCCCGATTTGCGTAGCAAGTGGAAGATTTGGATTAGATATTTTCTAACTGTAAAAATCGTTCATATTATTTATCTGCAGGTACAACTTGTATTTGAAATTGAAATAATAAGATACATGAACGTAAAGACTCTCTTTCTGTGTCCAGAACATCTGTTTCATGTACTGTTACAAGTTTTACATCAAAATTATGTAGGCGATTCAGATGCTTGGAGAGGTCCGTTACCGGAGGAAAAAACATGAATTCAGTAATTATAAATTGCTAATGTTGGGGCTATCTTTAAACAGCAAGTACAAACATACTGTACAGTTTGTTTGAACTTGGCCGAGTTGTCTAGGTCGGTGACTAACAAGTAACAAGAAATCTCGATTCCTGAGCAGATAGCAAAATGATATTTTTATTTTTTTTACAATTTACAATTTACAACCGTGATAGAAAGGAGATTGATTACTCAATGTTCTTGATTTTGGACGCAGTTCTAGAGAATATTCTTCATATTCTTCTGTCATTAGGTGTTTTTGGATATATAGGTTAAAATGTATATTCGTTTATAACGAAAACTATAAATAAAAAAACATGTTTTTAATGGTTGTAACATGTATATGAAACGATGACACTTTAGGAAAACAGGATGACTTTTAGCGTAGCTATCATGCTCCCCTATAATATTTGAAATAAGCCCTATCCATTAACAAAGTTAACAATATTTTGTCTTCTCTTCTAATCTCTTGGCCAATCACGTAAGCAGAAGGTTACATATTTATTGAATTTAAAATGCTTACGGAGAACGCTCAGGTTCTAATTTTGCCGCTGGGCATCACACTGGTTGGGAGTAATTATAGGATGAATTCGACATATTATATTAAAAATGCTACCAGTGTTTGCAGTAGTGTAAGATTATAAATATTGAATCCTGAATATGCAGAAAAAGGCAGACCAATGAGTCAATAAATTATATTGAATTCTTGATTTCCGGAGGGAACTGCATCTGAACGAGGACTAGATAACACTTATATGAATGTTCATCGCCATTAACGCATGTAATTTTATGATATGTATACTGTTTACCTGGGATCTAGATATACTGCGTATCAGATAATTACCGTGAAACGGAATCATTATTTCTATTTTCTATTGGGACGTGCTATTTTACTGTAGTAATTAATTTCACGCATGCTTTGAAAAAAAACTAAAAACGAACAGTGGCGAGCGTCGACCATAAAATTCTTCAAGAGTTGATTCCAAAAATAGAAAACATTCGTCGGTTTCGCTGAATCAATGGAAGACGAGAATAACATACACAAAATAACACGAAAGTCTCTTAAGAAAACATGTTAACCAGGGACAAGTCATGGCTTAACGGTATAAGGATTTGTCAACAAGATCGAACAGTCACGCGGTTATTTTTGACTGACTGAATGTCACGGTGAGCATTAAATATTTTAATGAAAGGATTTTCACTCCAGTGCTAAAAATTAAGTTCACTTTCAGATCAATGACATATTTTCGTTTTGTATACATGAATCACAGTTTTAAAAAAGAACTGAGACGACGTTCAACGGGCAAATTCTGTGATCTCTTGGTGCAAAACCGACGACAAGGCCAACATGGATAGATGAATCAATCAAGTTCGGTGGAAATACGTAGCAGTGCATGCATATCCGTGGATCGAGATGTTAAAAATAATTAAAAAAATATGCTAGAAGCCAATAGTTGTCAAAAAAACAATCCATATAATATTAGTTTTGGCAGCCCCGATACGTCAATCAGATAATTAATAGTATAAAACGAATTGAAGCCGAACACTGATAAACACTTACATACATATATAGCTGTGGCATAAAATTTTCTTTATTATATAATTTTAAAATTTAATTATTTACGTCGAAGCATATGTATTCAGGTATTTTAATGAGTACTTTAGATGGTGGGAAATTATCTTGCGAATAATAAAAAAATATTATAAAAATGTATAATGTCGGAAAAAACTATTAAGTTCCGGATACTATCAAATTAAATTTGACATTAATTTCAAAGTTGCTGAGGTGTTAATATTTTAATTAGTGTTTATAATTATCAAATTAATAGTAGATTGATAAAATTATCGTTATGTCGAACATGCATATCGACAGTGGAAAGGAAAAAGGACATAACCCACACGTATCAAGTTTTACAGGAGGCGCAGAAAACGTGTTTTGATGATTTTGGGCCATATGCAAATTATGAATTATACACAACCTTGAAGTGCACGGAGACTTCTAAAGTGGTATTTAATTGACATAATCTAATATTAATTAAAGAACTCGTCTAGGAAAAATCTTTATTTCAGTCTTTTCTTGGTTTTAATTTTTTACAAGGTCACCTTTTTCAAACTTAAAAGCTAAATTTAGATACTAATCCGGCATTTGCAGCTTGCATCCTTTTGATAGAACGTGTATCAGATTTAATACATTGCGATTATCAAAAAAAAAAACTGTTTTGAAAAAACTGTGGGTTACGTCCTTTTTCCTTTACATCAGGGGTCGGCAACCCGCGGCCTGCAAGGTTCTCTAGACTAAAATATTTGCTTACACATGTCATTACAGTGTAATGACAAGTGCCCGAAGTGCGACCCGCACTAATCCCCACGTAAAATATTTGGGACTTTTACAACAAAAGGTTGCCGACCCTTGCTTTACACAGTCGATATAAACATTACCATTTTGAGTAATATTTTTTTTTATATACCTAAATATAATTTATTAAACACTGATGTTACGCCAGGTGTATAAAATTAGTATTTATAGTTTATTTGTGTATTAATATTTGACTGAAAACAATTTTGGCACTAGTTGGACAAGATTAACGTCCTGTATCCAGTCTTATTATGTTTATTGTAACAATTGAATAATAGAGGTGGGCTTTTACATCTGTATGGCTGTGATTACTTGCCAACTCTTAAGTATGTCCGAATGGCAATTTTTTCACGTGCTACCGAAACGGTAGTAGTAATAAATATAATTACATTAACTTGAATAAAAAGTAGGAACAAAATGTAATAAATCGTCACTGGGCTGACTCGACGGCGTATCTGTTTTACGTAGCGTTTTTTTTTGCATGTTCCATTCAAACATTTCAAACCATGATATTAAGAAAATGGTATTTTTTGATATTTGTCTAATTCATAATTATTAAAGTAAAATTGAATATAAAAAACATCTGTTTTTGAGTTAAATTCGTCTCTATTTAGTAAAAAAAAATAACATTCAAATCAGGATGATCAGTTGTGGGGCTATAATGCAAAACTATGTTTTTCCAAAAATCAAACTTTTAAGTAAAATCAAAAAACTATAACGGATAACACAAACAAAATAACATTTGCATAAAAATACGATTTCAAATTTTAAAAAGACAGTGTTTTAGACATCTAATCTGAAAACCAATAGGACCAGTCAATTCATTAGGCTTAAATTACCCTATCTGCATACCTAACTCGATATCGTTCATTTTGGATATAGTACGTTTTGCATTATAACTCCACAATTTGATTCTTCAATTTCCAAACTTTCTGTGATATCCTGTCTTTATTAATGACTATGTACGAGTTTTTATGATCAGTAACATTGGGATTTGAGAAAAACGAGATAGCAGTGACTCGGTATTCAATGTGAGATCTCAAAGATCGCAATACCGGTATTACCGATATCGGGATCCAGGTAATCAATGTATTTTTTCAATACCGTAATACAGGTTTTTTGAAAATGGAAAAATATCGGTATAGTATTGGCAATAACCAAAACCGAATCGTCACACGTTTAAAAAAAATGTTCCCGGTAAATTCAATAAAATGTATTTTAATTAAGAAAAAGAATACTGTTCATCGCTACTTGATTTTAAGACTTTTATGAGGGACTAGACTTAAATCTCTTTCATGTCTAGAAATGTCTTGACACGTTTCAAGTAATAGAATCCAATGAAGTCTTTTGTTTGTTGTTACTGCCTTCTGTTTTTTAATTTCTTGTTGTTAGGAAATCCGTTATCTTCTTCTATGTTTTTTTTTATTTCCGGGAATCAAGTAAGAGCAAATAAATTGTGTAAAATATACAATTTGCTTTTTTTGGTGGACCATGTTATTTTTAAATCATTTAAAAAATAATCGAATGTATATTGTTTATGTCCAGTGGTGGATTTAGCACACGAGAGGCCACAGGCGCAATACAATTTAGAAGCCCCGTTTTTCGGATTACATAAGAACGACAAAAAGTTTCATGTAAAATATATAAAAATCTGAACAAAATGTATATGGGTTATTCAATATATACCATTTTTGAGGCCCCTACGATTCAGAGGCCCCAAGCGCGCGCCTCATGCGCTTATAAGATAATCCGCCACTGTTTATGTCTAAGATAAACAGGTCGCTATATCAACCTACATTAAATAATCAGTATATATGAGTATTTATATTTCATTTCAGTATGTTTTTTGTTGCTACTTTGTATGTATGAAATAAAATAATTTATGCAATATTAATATTCATTCATATTGAAATAAACACTTTCGACGCGCTTTTGTATTAATTAATACCCGCATAATAACTCACCTGTCGATCGCGATTCTAATTTATTTCAATTCGCTGCAACACGTAATTGTACGATTGAGCAGTCAGTGTGTGCAGGCTGCTGCAGTAAGTACATGGAAATGTTGTATTTTAAAAGGGAAATCACTGAGTTCTGTATGCACTGAAATGAAAAACGCGAAGAAGAAAGAACATGCTGGTATCACGAGAGATGTTCACGTCCCGCGAATGCGAGTGCCACTTTCCAAAATGGAAACGATGTTTTGCACGTTTCCCTTTGCTGTAAAACAAAATTTCTTTTGTACAAGAAACGGTAGTTTTTTGTGGTCTGAATGTGTTGTAAAATGTATTAATTGTCAATCAATACATTCTTGGACGTATCGTTAACAACACGAGCCAAGAAATAGTTTTTCTATGATAAAATATATCATGTACAGCTGTATTTTTTGACACATGGCCGCCATTTTAAAAACAAGCAACCAAATTATGTAAATTTGGATTTTTTAGTTATGTCTGTATATTCTCGATTCGTTTTCATGAAAATAGCTAATATTGAAATATCGAACTTTTTTAAGAGTGATTTTCGTTAATTAACTGTGTTCTAAATGATGACATTGAACGTTTGAATGGAAATGAAAATCTACTGTGTCACAGAAAAGTGAATACATACATATATCATTTCAAAACATAAAATACTCATTTGTACAAATTTCACTTTTATTTTATATGATCCTGACTGGTTCTGATTATAATGCATTTCAACTAAGTATTAATTATATTGTTATTAAAATATATATTGACCAAGTAGTGTGATCTTTATTTATTTCAAATTATTTTGAAATAAATAAAGATCATTAATCTCTCTTAATGCCATGAGAAATTTAATAAAAATGCCTAAGAATGAAGCCGCTAAACTTAAATTAAATTGGAGATGTCGAACGTCGTTAAAATTCATAACTCAGTAACTACCTACATTGTATGCAATAATTTCCGTCTAATCAAACCATCAAACAGAGATTCTAGATCATTCCACCGATCACAAAATGGATTTAAAGAGTGTGTGTTTGTTTGTGGTATGATAGATATATTATTAACCTTCCAAAAACGTTTCAAAACAGTCAGAAACGAAATTAAACGTATGCTTATGAATATATGATACGTACATAAAATTTCAATACAATTTCTACATCATGCAATTAGCGTAGATTTTTAAAAGTAAATCTCTTCATTTCCGGATCATATTATTCGTATCTTCTTTGGTGCTATCGATTTAACATTTGTGCAGCGTACATATCAATCATTTTACGAATGCTCGAGTGTTTTTTTTTCATTTAGATGGTTTTGTTGGGTATAATAATATATTGAGTCTCTATTTCACTGATATATTTGTAATGTTAGATAATATGACCGCAGTTGAGTGCTATCATCTGACAAAATAATTACACGTGCAAGAGAAGTGAAATGCCAAACGAAGTCACAACATTTTGTATACAATAGGCATATCTGCATAAATTAGCAATTTAGCTGCATATGGAGTAATAAAAAATGGTATCTTTATGACAGATTCCCACAGTTTCTCTCGTTATTTTGATATAATTTCATTCTTATGCCATATTCGCTCATTTCTCAATTTAATGCGTCGCCATTTAAAAAACGATATTTTTTATTCAAAGTTATTATTTTGTAATAAAAACACAATTGATTTAATCAAGTGAATGTACTGTTACTTATATCGGATAAATAAATACAGTAAAACCCTGCAAACACGTTTTTAAAAGGATCAACGAAAAAATCCAAATA
Organism: Himalopsyche anomala; assembly: GCA_031772345.1. Lineage (NCBI taxonomy): Eukaryota > Metazoa > Arthropoda > Insecta > Trichoptera > Rhyacophilidae > Himalopsyche > Himalopsyche anomala. Next base: position 10,339,946 of record CM062821.1, on the reverse strand, counting down.
GAGAATAAACAGTTTGGGGGCAAACATTTATTTTTATATGTCTGTGTTGTTCATATTATAATACCTACTCCCGATTAAATAAATTTTGATTGAGCATGTTGGTCGTGTACGTCATTTTAAAATAGCTTTAAAGGTTTTCAGTTTACCGTAAAATGTACACAGTTTTAAGAGAATTTTGAATATTTCATAAACAAATTACGGAAAACAAAAACATAAAAGCGGTTACTAAATGTTATGAATGAAATGTGAAGTAAAAATAAATATAAAACACATGTGCCATCTACTAATCACTAAAAAGATTTCATATTATTTCTATCATTCGGGCTCAAATATGATATTTGAGTTCTGAATATAATTTTCTGACACGTTAAAATGTCGTTGGATCGTCGAATATTTTTGTTTAAAAAAAATGCTTAACCAGCATGTGGTCTCTCAATTTTCTCCCTTCAACTATTATTCACGGAGTATATATTATATAATATATGTAAAAAATGTTATAATAATCTAATCATGTTTAAATAAATAATTATCACCGATTGACGGTTTATCTTAAAAATATAAACTAATATATTATTCGTTTGCATTATAGTTGATGACAATACATGGGATATACAGAAATTCAGTTGGCTATTTGTCAGCAAAGTTTATTTACTGGAATATTAAAAACTTAATTGTAATATTTAAATTTTGATGTATGTTTACAGGGAATAAAGTTAACGACGTTAAAATTATTAGTATGATCGCGATGTTCATTTTAATCTCATACATATACATCGATATTTTGATAATAAAACATGTCACGTTAGAAAATAAAATGAAAAAAAGGTATTTACCGTTTATGTTGAGTATGTGCCGTTTGAGATTACGAGTATCAGTTGAATAATGATAATAAAATAACACGATTTTTTTCAGATAGAGATATCGATAGAGAATGTAAAATTATGTCATAAGTCGTCCAGCAAGTATGTATTATAATATTATCAGTTTTTACTTACTTTACGAGCTCCTATATAATAAAATATGTATGTTATGATGAATTGTATAGTCTAAGAAATTTTACACCCCAATGACTCGTGCTTGCAGTAGCGTGTATTTGATAACACAAATCCCCGTCTTTTCAGTTTTAAACCATATGCAAGTTATTGCAACAATATCGAATTTTATATTGCAAACGTGAAAAATAAGCATGTATCGAAACTCCTCCTAGTACCAGAAGCCAATGTAAACATATATATACTTTAATTTGCACATCGCCACTTTAATAGTACAACAGGAAAACTTGATTTTCAATATTATTGAGATAGCTATGGAATATGATCTCACATTTCCTTCAATAAGATTAAATATATCATTTTTTAACCGTTCTCATTTATACAAAAAAGCATTTATCATTTGTATTTAAGCAATGCTTACTGCTTTAAATACAAATGACATGACATACAAGTGGCATGCATTTTATTTTTTAGATAATCAAAGAACTGTGTTGAAACATAATATCATAGACACAATATGCTTCTATAACCAAAAATCCATACATAGTATAAATATATAGTTTATGTAAAATAAAAAAAAAGATGCAATAATGTGGTCCCTTGTTTGTGTGTACCTTTCTGTAAACCTCAGTTTTTTTTTCATTACAAAACAGAAATTGCAGAGCGTAAAAATATGCTTTGAATGATACCAACCAATCATATTAATTTATATATTATACTATAATATAATATACAGCTACGATAATAATATTTACAATATATAGTTTGTGGTAAGTATTGATAGAACGCAATATACTGCTTACAGTGTTTTTAAAAACTCCGCGCGCTACTGTCTAGTAATATTACAAAAAAAAAAATATTAAAATTGCATCGAAATGTAGATAAAAGCTGCCTTTGTATTATATAAAAATTGTATAATTTACATTATACGTGTTGCACAATACACGCATCTAATACAAATCAGCCTACCTGCTTTAAATCCCATTCACATGCCACGTCGAGGAATGCAATGCATGACAATAGAGCTAGCTGCCTCTCTTCTGCTTATCAGTCTGCTTGTGTAAATCGCAGGTAAGTTGTAAATTGTGAATATTATGACGGCCTAAATCCGGAACACAGTCGTTTGTAAGTTGAGGACATTCAGGTAGCATTTTTTTAAGACGTAGTTTTCTCTTGGACATAATGGGCTTCCTGGTTTTATTAAAAAAAAGCCAGAACTGATTAAAATTCTTTACGTATCGCGCTTTATAGCTTAAGAAATTTTGTCATAAGAGCTTAATAAATTATACAGATTGATGAGGTCTACTATTTGACATCTTACATCCGGATAGATATGTGAATAAAGAAACATCTTACAATTCACAACTAGCACACGTAATATAAAGACAATCTCATTCAGCAGCCAATGCTTCGCTTCAGGGAGGTAATTTTCTTAAAAAGGACTTACCAGTTAATCAATAGAAAGAAGTCCTTGGTTGAATCATTTTCGCTTTACAATGTGTTGAAGTGAACTTGGTTACTTACCTGAAAAAAGAGAAACAAATAATAAGAAATCACATTTTACAATTTTTAACTATTCTGTGAAATGATAAATGGATATCTATCGCCAATTTTTGTTAGTAAGACGGTTCCAAAAAAAATTAATTAAAGTGAACTATGCATCAAGTCCAGTCTCCAAAAAATTGCTAATGCCGATAAACTTCTAATGACGCATTAGTTGTTTTGACACTTGATTTATTTTATCCATATAAATATTACTTTTCTAATTATCTAAATACGGGTCATTTGAAGTTATCTGACTAATGAACTGGACGATCGATATATTTTTTAATATTTAAATAACATTCATATCACGACAACCTTTATAAATATGCTCTAAATTTCATTCGTTTTTATATATGAGATGTTACTGTAGAATTATTATACAAAAAAAAATATGACTCACTGAGATAGTATGTACATATAGTGATTTATAATTGAAAACAATAATTTACGTTTTTATGTTTTAAACGTTGGGTGTTTGTTACTCAGCGAACTGCACAGTGTCATCGTACTCGGATGTATATCATTTTTAAGAAAAACCACAAACCTCCTACAGCCGATATAAGCATAGTTGAATATTTTTTGGTACGGATACATTTGAAATATGTATAAGGTCACAGAGAGAAAAAAATAATTATTCATTTTAATACTATCCATTATTGCAGCGTTTTTCATGTGGGGATCTGCTGCGTAAAGCTAGAGGTTACGCGAAGAAGTTGAAAAAATTAACAATATGTACATATATTTAATTAATACTGTTGAAATATTGTAAGTGAGCAGAACCGAATAAAATATAGTTTTCGTAATGACATTAAATAAAAAAAATAAGCTGTACCAACTTGTATGTATATGAGGTTAATGTTGGGAATATTTGGTGATGTCTGCAGTGATGGTGTCGAAATAAACTAAATACACTTTTTTAACAGGCGAAACACGTGACACAATATTTACTAGTCTTCAAAGATATCGTCGAATTCATCAACATATTACATGAAAATACGTAAGGAAGTTCCGCCTTGTTGTACGTTCTAAAAATGGGTACTTAGTCTACAGAAATTTGGCATATTTTGTAGAATTGTGATGAATCTTACTTACACTGTCTCTAATTTTTCTAAATAAAAAAACAGTAAATGGTTTGTTCAGTTAGTAAGTGGGGATTTTCAATCGATGCATTTGTTTTTCTGAACACTAAATGTGGAATATATAAGTGCAACCAAATATTGCTTTGATACATTTTAGGATTGCAATACCGATATTTCATATGTAACACATTTATTCCTGAATATGTAGTAGTACAAAATAGTTTAAATAAAGAAAAAAATACGGTAGATAAGGATCGAAATCCGAGCGAGTAAATCAATATCAATATTTTGATATTTCTTACAAAATACCGTCATTAAAAAATATCATAATCATAAAACGATGATTTTCATAGATGACTTACTGTTTCTTTATATAATAAATAATACGAAATTAAAAACGATCAACTCTGGAAGCTGTCAATATTGATACAACGTTTAGCATATTTTGAATATTTCATTTCATCGAAAAATATTTGATGATTTCAATATAAAGGATATCTGTATTTTTGTATTTTCAAAAGCGGTGTTTTCGGTTTTAAAAAAAACTATGATTACCGGCATCTTGGTGTCCGTAATACCGATGTTGAAATCCCTGAGTACAACACACTTGATTTTGTTTATGTTTTAATGTCATTCCAACAAATGTGGGCCTTAAACATTTTTTTCCAGGCTCAACAAACCTGTGTGGGTTAAAAAATATAAATTTATAATGTACAGGTAAGACATCATAATATATTATGTGCAAGTATGTTCTCTTACATTATAATATTAATTAATTGACGTCGAATTTTATAAAGTTCACATCGATAGAAATACATCGATCACAATGTGACGAATTGTGGGGTTTCTGGTTTTTTTTCTTTAATCCTATCAACAACCTGCCATATCAGTTATTTGTCATCCATCGAAAAATATTGTACGTGGTGACCTTTCAGTGTGATATTATTAAATTTAACGACATAATTTTGAACATTTTTCAATACATAGCGGTTATCGTAGAAAAATAAATGTCTCAAAAATGGGGAGAGATAGCGATCATATAGAAAACAAGAAAGCAGTTACAAACAGCGGTGGGCATTAACAAAGGGCTCGCTGAATCTCAAAACTATACGCGGTCGTTTTTTTTATCATTATTATTATTAATACACTTATGTGAAATAATTATTAAAGCAATTGAATATTACTTTATATACCTATACTATATAAAAATACGCAATTCACGATGAAAAAAAAATATCAATAACTGGAAAATTTACTTTTATACATAATATTGCAAGTTCCAAGATTGACGAAAAAATAGGTACAATACATTTCGGTTCAATTCTATGTTTGTTTTAAAAAATATTGTATATAATATAAAAACATTGCTATAAACACGAAACATGCATCGTTGCGTTCTTAAATTTAATTAAAATGCATATTTATACATTATATAACACAAATATCTGAGAATATTGTTTGTTTTTAATTTAATAAGGAGCTTGTAGGTCTAAGTCAAATTTAACAAGGGACTCGGGCGAGCCCTCCCGAGCCTCCTACAGCCCATCTCTGGATACTAAACAACTTTTATGTTAAGTTAATTTTCCGCAAAAGGGGTGATTCCTGAAAAGGTCATAACGTTTTAACGGTCGCACAGTCGAGTGGACGCGGTTTTAAAAAGAACCCTCATTTGTAAAGTTTAAAATTATAATTTATCGTATGAGTACACCTTTCATTCACCAAAGGTTAAAAGCGAAATAGGTGTTTTACTTGAAACAATTTAAGTTTGCAAGTGTAAAAAAATGAAGACGTCAATTCGAAATTTGAAAAAAAAACTTATTACCAAATTATTAGAGTTTTTTTTGAAAGGCTTGAAATTACCATGTTTATCATAATGCTTTCTTTGTAAGGTAGTTACGATATTTATAATATGCATTTATTCTAATCATATTCTTTATGAAAAGGAAAAACTAATTCGTCTATGTCGCAATTATTCATTTAGACATCAGTGTCATAAAATGTATTTTACAGTCAGCCGCTTAACAAAAATTTTCAAGTAAGATTTCGATTGAAGTTGCTGAATATTAATATTGAGTCGTTCAATTTTTCTCCACTAACGAACGGGGTTTCGCGTTTTGAAATCTTCATACATTTAATTGCACGGATGAACTTAAACTGACGCTTGGCAAATATTTGTATCGTGTATTATTAGAATAAAATTTATTATCACTATTTTAACATAATGATAATTCATGTTAATCCGTGCACTTGAATGCCTGAGGATGTACAAAATCTAACCTTGGATCGATAGTGACAAAACGTGTAGGAGTGTACATTTGAACTATTGAAATAAACTTTCAGTTTATTATTAGATTAACACAAACAGATTTTTTTTTATAATAAAGAATTCATCCCTAATTTACATTTTCCCTTAACTATATTTTTGTAGGTGTATTTTTGTTTATTCCTTTTTCTTTGATAATGTTTGTACCACAATAAGATTGCAAATAACGGTCTGATCCTCGATAGTCGTTCATGAGAAAGGTTATAAAAAACATTAAATTAAATTTTATAATATTGCTTTCATCGAGGGTTCGAGTGCGTGTTTCTTTCAAGACAATGAGAATGATTGATTCGTCATCCGCATATTCCGGTCGCGTACTTTTCTAAAGTAAACAATTCACGATTGGCCGATGATTATTTATTCAGCCAGCCATTGTTTTCGGAATGGGTTCCCATATAGGAAAACTTATTTGATTTCCAAGCAATGCACTCGGATTTAGGGCTGAACACGCATGACGTGAAGAAAATACATAAAAATAAAAACGTACTTTTTTTTATTTTATTAAAGACCCCAAAAATACTGTATTAAACATGTAAACAGTTTGACAACCCTGGTTAGCAATGTTAGTACAAAATATATTAAATGAATAACTGATAGTCAGATAAAATTTTATTTAGATGAGACATTCTGTTTTAACATTTTACTTCTCATGTGCATCATTAAACAAAACTTATTGTTATGTTTGAGCTGTTTTGATTTGAAGAGTAATATTTACATGCAAGAATATAATGTTTATTAGATAATTAAAACGAATCATTCACTCTGCATAATACGTTAGTTATAAATCTATACGGTAATAATCAACTATATATTTCGGAAATAAACGTAACCGAGAGAAACTCAAAATAATTGTTCACATCAAGGAGAGAAACATTCAGTGTTAAAATGCATTTTTTACATGAAATGTGAGCGAACCTTTATCATATTGTTTACATTTTCGCAGTCCGCGCATGTCCTATTGTCAACTTCCCAATGCAATTCATAAGACAACGAGGAATGCCAGTGTGTAGAAATATAATTATATATTAGTATAGCTTCGCTGCACCTCAAAGGTGGATCGGAGAATGCAAAAATGGGTAGTATTGAGATCATAGATTGAGATGAGTGATTTGCGATTTTATTGCAAAAACGCTGCCCATAATAATCAGTGGATTTAACATCCAGGTAAATATTGTATTTCTATTTTCTAAAGACAGAGAAGCAGGTAACTACAATTTTGGACCAATTGAAATATTTTAAGGTCATTTTTCAGTGGAATGGCTATAGAGGACACGATGGTAAATAATATTAGTAAGTGATAAGTTGGTCGCCTGTGTGTTCGAGTAGTCAACGTCGTTGGCTTCGGTTACGGAGGTCACGGGTTCGAGTTCCAGTACGGACAGTTTTATAAATTGATTTTTTAATCGATTTATGGATTTCTGTTCAAAGGCATGGATGTATGTGATGTCTTGAATTCCCCCCTCCCACCTATCCTATCCTATAAATGGGGCGTATCGAGAGCAACAAGCTAACAACTAGTCCTGTCCTAGCCCTATCCTACTCTATAAAGAAGGAAAAAGAGAGGATGAGCAACTGAGTAACAAGCAGTTCTCGTAGAAACATTTCTGTCGAGATATACTCCATTAGGAGTCCATATGCTTCACAAAAAAAAGTGATAGCAAAAACAATATGACTTCATACCTTCATAGGTTCACTTACAGTCCAATGTGCTAAGTTTTATTTTTTAAGAAGTCTAGAAGCAGTGTAATGGACAGTAATTATTTAAATAGTAATCATGAGATTAATTAAAATTTTCTTAAAAAGGTGCTAGTGCCAGTAGCTATAGATCGTTAAATTATCCATTTCATGAGAAATTTTACCAATTAATTTTATTCGCGATAGCAAGGAAATAATATTTACAATTAGTAGAATAACATCGGCATTGGTAAGTTGTTGGTTAAGAATTTATTGATTTAAATAATATTTTAAAACATTCTCATTATCTTATCAATGACAGATACTACTATTTTTAGTGTTATTATTTATATTAATCAATTATTATTTCTACACAAAGAGATTTCATAAATATAACGTTATCTTTATTATTTTAATGACAAATTCCGATTAATCTTAGACGGTAATTGCAAAAACAAAATTAATCATAAATTAGAAATAATTATAACTACTACTAAAAGTGTTTAGTAAAGGCCATTTCAATTATGTCACATTTCATTTTTTCTATATAAATAATACATATTGTAAGTGATAGATGTAAATTTGAGGTGTCCAAGATATCTCGTACGCCATTACGCCACAACTGAATGACATGTCAAAAAAGATTATTTAAACTTCAAGTATTTACATTATTATTATATTTGGTTGGGCACAGATTTGTGTGTTTAAGTTTCTCCCGGGAAGTTAGTTCTATACACGTTTGTGAAACTAGCACAGGGTTTTCCAAAATTTGCTTTATTCCATATTGTCCAACTTCAAGAACTTAAAATATTCATTTTAAACAATATGTAATATACTGTGGCGATTCCCTCCCCTGAAACTTTAAAATTCCCACGCCCAAGGGAATTTTCCACCGGTTGGATTCACTTGAACTGACAGGTTACAAAATATTTGAAAAAAACACAACCGATTCCCGAGTTATTTTTTATAACGATAATTCTGCTTTGAAATAATAAAGCAAGTAATCCATTTAAAAAATATTTAAGTATTTTAGTGATAAAAGTGAAGTGTATGAACGGAAGCCGACTTTTCTTCCTCATTGGTGTAAGACGGTTAGGCAATTTTCTTTGATTCGCAAAAAACGAGGCATATAATACTGCTATAAATACCAACCTAGGCAAATCGAAAAGATTACGGTCGGATTGTAAATGGCATGCGAGAGGTACGAGAAAAATGTCACTGCAAAGGCTTCGCTCAGCAAGCGTGAAAATTGGACAAAAGACTGCCGTACGTCCACTTTTCAAAAGAGAATAGGTACTTTGTTATCTAACCAAACGCGACTATCTTTATTGACAGTACTAATAGTGGCAAACACGTAGTAACGCTGTACGTGGGATCGTAATGGATTTAAAAAGGGCCACAAGTGACTATTTTTTTTGTAAAATAATAACAAAATGCACCAATGACCGACCAGGTTTTAATATCTCTTAAAAAGTCTTGAAAATAAACACTTCTTAATCGTCTTCTGTGATTTATCTTTTGGTATGTTTGTGTCTTTCAGCACATCATTGAGTACTACTTACTTAATATATATGAAATGAATAATTTATAATTATCAAATTAAATGCAATATTTTAGACTATCTGCTTAGAGTAAGTGGGTTATACACCTAGAAATTATTTTATATATTATTTCCCCTGTCCTGAGACAACTTATTAATAATTTTAAATTCTTGTTATAAAGGTAAATTAATCAAATTGAAACGGGAGTCGATAAAAAACGTCATTTTGTCGTTAAATGCCATTTTATTTTGCACACCATTGACTAAGTGTGCTGTCTTGTGTATTGCTGTGTACAAGTGTATTGTTTAATGATTGTAAAACTATTTTTTAACCGTTCAATGCATAGTAAACATCAAACATATAAATTATTTCATAAATAAATTAATCGAAAATATAATATATAAAAACAGTCGTTCCTTTTCAAAAGCCGTTTGATGTAAATAATTCAACATACCAATATCTCAGCTAAACGTTTTTACGTCTCAGTAAACGGGGACGATTCAATTATTTAAAAATAATTAGAAAAATATAACTACTAAAATTTCACTTAAATATTGTGAAATGGCAACATATTATGTAAACGGAAAATGTCATCAACAGGGGATAGTGGCGTAATGCATTTTACACCGTTTAAAATAATATAAGCTTCAAGTTATTATAATCATATTATACAACTGCTCCATTAACCAACAATAAGTTTTGTAACAATAAAAATTGTTTTCAATGAGTGGGAATTTCGCAATGATCTCTCCTGGCCCATTGTATTTCTTTGTCATTAGCCCCAAACAATGATGGATCGTGATCGTTAAAAATTGTACATTTTACTGAATTCTTACATTAAGACGAATTCCTAAGTTTCTTCTATAGCACGATCTATTATTTTGTTATTTTGAGATCTGCTACCAATCTGAACTTAATACATAATGTCCTAGTTGAAATTTATCGAGGATAGTCAGTATTTTAAGCAGCGGTATCAATAAAGAGTAATTATTAATGGGTATCACATTAACGCAGGGGTTCACAAACTGTGACCCGCGGGCCAATTGTGTCCCGCAAAATTAATGTTCAATTTTCATTTTCGTACTTCATACTAAATATTAATAATTACTTTTAAAATAAAATATCCTCTGGCAAAAATGATTTTTTTTAGTCGTTAACCATGCTCATCAAATGGTGTCTTTATTTGGAATAACTAATATTTGTGAAACATTTTTTTTCTAGAATGAGTATTAATAAATCAAACATACGATCAACATTAACAGACAACCATATCGCATATGTTTTGCGTATTTACACCAAAAAATTCGAGCATATGTAGGTATCAGGATTTAATTTCAAACAAATACTTTTTACTAAATTTTTTAGTTTGTTAAAAAAAGTGTATAAGTAAAAAAATAAAAATATACACGTTAAAATTATATTGATTTTTTGCCTTTTGTTTTCTAAAAACAGAAAAAATGTTGGCCCGCCAAATATTTTTGATTTCAAGTGTCCCTTTGATGACAAGGTTTGTGAGCCCTTGCCTTAACGCCTGATATTTGAGGAGAGGAAACCTCAATGGAAATTTTACATTTATATTCGTTACTCTACAAACAATTACTTAATATTATTATAGCAATGATAAATATCGATCAAAATGAAAAAGAGAAATGAGTAATGATTTCAAACAAGGAAATCAGTGGAAAGCTTGCAAATAGAGTTCCGCCAAAACAAACCTTTCCACGACCAATGCAAATTAGAAATGAGATTTACATAATATTATATTTAAGATAAACAAATAAAAAAACATACATATCAAGATATTCAAACATACAATTAGAACATAAATTATTTAAAATTAAATAAAAATATTGTATGATTACCTTCTGAAATATTTTAAATTAGAAATACTCAAGTTACCGCCGAAACCATCGAAAGTATTAGAAATACTACCATACAATGGCAATTTACCCTTGTTGTTTTTCATGTTATTCTATAAACTATGTTCACTTAGATGCAATTAAAAAACGGATTGAATCTAAAAAAAATACTGATTATCATGAGTATGTTCCATTCCATCGATAATTAATTCAAATAACCAAAAAAGCAATTGTTTTATATTTAATATTTTTTCGACAGTTTGGCCCTATGCAGATTTGTCCGAATGGTATTGATGAGGATTGTTTCATCGCATTTGTTTTGTCAACAATGTCGCTGTGGTTTTGGTTCCGGCGGTTTTGTCGGGGTGCACTTGCAAAAGGAGTTAAGCCACATAGCTAAACCTTTTTCCTGATGACGAAATAATTATTTACCGACACACTTGCCTTTACTTCTCGTTTCCAACGATAAGAGATTGTAGGAAGGATTAAAAATAACGCGGGCATTTGTATACCATTTTTTTATTTATAGATTTATTTTCATAAACTAAATATTTTATTTCGTATCGATAGTTTGATCCACGCATGTTATGCAATATCCGAAAAGCAGTAAAATATCAACGTGATGCTGCAATCGCGTGCAAACAGATCTCGCGAGTTTTGTTGATGTTCAATAATAGGGTGACTGGTCCTATAGTCAGCCATGTCCAGAATTTTAGCTTAAACATGAATAATAGTGTTGACACTGAAAAAAACAGAATTGCTTAAATTCGTGTCGGTAGTTAACCACTTAAAGATGTATATTTGTATTAAACCAGCGGTGGGCTGCCAATATCTTAACAAGGGGCTCGGTAAATCTTATCCATTTATTTGTATCCATTTTCGCTCCCAATGTGAAGCATATGGCTTCCTAATGAAGGTATCTCAAAAAAAGTTTTTTTTCTACGAGAACTGTTTGTTAATTAGTCGCTCAACCTTTCTTTTCCATAGAGAATAGTAGGGATAAAATGATAAGGCTAAGACTAAGAAAGTACTAGTGGTTAACTCGAACCCATAAGGTCCGGCACAGAAGCCCACAACGCTGAATGAAAAAATGAATTGGCTACTAAGTCTTGTTTCTTGATAAAATTTAACCATCTACAGAGATTGCATTTATGTGCTGATTTGATCTAAGACGAATGATTTTCTTATCTTAACAAGGGGCTCGCCGGCCGCGCTGAAATTTAACAAGGGGCTCGCGCGAGCCCCCCGAGCCCCCTCCAGCCCACCCCTGTACTAAACTGACTTCTAAAAGTGAATGCCTATGAAAGGCTAACTACTTATTTTTGGTGGCTGAGTACTGGATTTTTTGCCATTCTTTGGAAAACTGTTTTTATTTTATGTGTGGAACGATATTATCCGTTTTTATTTTAACTTGATTCAATTATTTGGTACCTGTTTTATAAAATACCAGTGGAAAAAACATATATTCATTAATTCAATTTATCTTTCGAAAAAACACCCATCCCTTAACTGTCTGACTTCTGGAACAATCACCCTACAAATAAAATGTTGTACATTTTGATTTAAACATGTATGTGTAACAAGTAAATTAATTAATGTTTAATGTTATTAATTATTAATTACACTGTATTTCCAGGAGTTTCAAAACTAAATTTATTAATGTGCGTCGAAAGAATATATTTTCAGTGTGTTCAATGATACATAATTCATTCATCTCATGCAGCCATCTAGGGAAAAAGAATCGAGTCACGAGCTGATTTCATAATTTAAAAACTTGAATTTCGAATTGACGCTATTGTATTTGTCATCTATTTCCATGTCATCATACTCCTAATAAAACATGAATTAACCAATTTAACAAAAATACCCGGAATTTTAATTTGCTCAATCATAATCGCTGGTTGGTGGTGCCAGCCATCATGAAAATGATTTCAAAATGTGAGCACACGCCATTCTTGTCAAGATGAATCATTATATCCCGCAATCGTCATAATGACGGTTTACGAATCAAAAATAAAATCATTATTATATAAAAATAAAACACCAGGTGTTGCAATTACGAAACATATATAATAGCTGCTACCGCCAAAAATAAGACCGATTATATTTGTATTATCTATCTGTCCATAAATCAAAAGAAAATATTGGTCCAATTTACGTAAATATTTTTTAACGAAATTATGTAACATTTTTTTATGAAAAGATAAGAGATAAATATATTTTTATTGATGGACTCTTCATCAAACAAATAATGATAAAAACATTTTTTTGTTTCTAATCTCGTGCATCTACATTATAAGATTTTCTGATATACGGGGGATTGAATCCAAAGACATCAAACGTAGCATCCATATTCGGCTTATTACTCAATAAGTCGTGTGGGCGTGTCTCGGTATCTGCTAGCACGTATCCATGAAGCTAGATTTGAATACGTCCATTCAAATTGTATTTATGAATGCTTTATCGATTTATGTATTTTATTTCAAATTACATGCAGACATAAATAAATTATCCCTATAAAAACGTTTCATCTTTAAATTTTGAACAAAGGTACGTATTCGAATTTTGAAATTAAATTAAGACTGTCAAAGTGGCACGTGATTTTCTTTTGTTCGTTAATTTAAAAAAATATACTAACTGTCAGGCCAGTTTGTTACAGAAATTTAATAAACTCGCAGTAAGTTTAATAAAAACGTTTAATTGCAACGTTTTAAACAATTAACAGTAAATAATCTAGAGAATATAGCAAGACTGACGAAAAAATGACGCAGATTTGTCAATGTTGAGTAAACACGAGTCTTTCATGCAGATTATCACCTTTTTTCGATTTTTAATCTCAGATCGACATCAGTTGCTCAATTCACACAATATAAATGAAAATAAATCCGGATGCTTCGAACAATATTTATAACACGCCAGCGTATTGTGGATAGGTATTTTTCAGTGTTTATATTTGGCTGTCAGCTGTTTGAAAGCTGGTTTGCCGATCAGATTTATTTTTATAAACAGTTAAAATCGTGCGGGATGCAGATGTAAGCCAGCACCCGACCGGATATGGCATAGCATATCATGGTGCAGCATACTTCCAAATAGGAAAAAAGCCAGAGTTCACTGGACAGCGTTCAATTCACCTGATCAATAAACATTTACCTTTAACTATTCTCGTAATATTTTTTTGTTAAGAAAAAATAGAAATATAATTTAATGACGTACACGTGGAAAGAATGTTGTATATTCTATTATGTTACGGAACAGGTGAAAACTAATAAATTATTGTAGAACTTGTAATCACTTCGGTTTTCACAATGTCGTAGATTTAAAATAACATTGTATGTTTCGTTTAAAAAACGTTTCGATGAAAATATATTTTAAGAAAAGAAAGTATTTTAAGAAAAAAAAAACAATTGTTATTGTATTTTTGGTTGGGTCTAATCAGTTAAATTTATGATGTGTATTTTAGTATTGTCCTCGGAGACCTGTAAAACAATATAACTTATTTATTATACAAACAAATATGTTGTTTTATCCTTAAAAGCAAACATAGAATTAATGGCCAATAAAATACTAAAATAGAACAGAGCTAAATAAACAAATAAAGCTATTTTGCGAAAGTTCGATAATCATTATAATAAATGGCTGTTGTATATATGAGTCAAAATGTTTCTATAGTGAGATTTTATATTATTATACAATGTAGAAATTCGCCGTTGATTTTGGTGTTGAAAATCAAACATATTATCGCTATGTGCCGTGTGTAGAATCTGTATTATTATGGTAGAAATTGTATTCAGCAAAAATAATGATGCATAACATCTAACGTCAAGATGGTCCAAGGTTGAATCTAAAAACGATTCGAATGATCAAAATTGTGATTTGAAATTCTAATAAGTACGCATTAACATTTTGTAACCAACATAAAATTATAAGTGATACGTATATATTATATCGCATGTACAGCACTGAATTTATTATTTTCGACGCTGTTTTGCCGGCAAAACCGCGGCAATTAATGCTAAATTGAAATTACAATATTAAGTATTACGAACGTTAATTATTTCTATTATATTTTACATTTACGATTGTGATATTATACTCTATGGCCGCAAATAAACAATAAAGTTGGCAACATTGCCACAATAAAAATAAACTTGAATTTAGCAACGGTTAATGAATATTTCCATAGATTCGTAAATGTATTCATTAGAATTGTTGTTGTAGTTTGAATTCAAATTAAAGAATCGTCTTCAAAATCCAATGTTATTTTGTTTCAGTGTGCAAGTAAACAGTATTATAAATGTAAACTAAATACATAAATCCAATAAAAAATGAATAACAGATTGTTGTTTTTTTTAAATCTCGTGAATATAATATTATGTATATCACACAATAGTGATACTGATTAACAGAATAAGGCAACAAATTAAAAACCTGTATATTAGGATGTATCTATTCAGTTTATTTAATTAATACAAAAACATTTAATATAACAAACATTCAAGAAAAGAAAACTTTTGTATTCAGCATGCTGTTTATTTAAATAGGGTAAACATATCAAAGTATTTCAGTTCTACAGTTTTTTATATGTTATACGTTGATAGCTATTTCGGCTTTCACCATCGTCAGAACTATGCTTTAAACGTAAATTTGCTCAGCTATATATACTAGCTAAGAAGAGATGCATCATATTATTAACTCTAAAATACTAATTCAAATTCTAATTACAATATTGCACTTATTAAGCAGTTAACAGCTAGAAAAAAAAAACGTTTTTTGTCCTGTAAGCTAGCAATTTTCTAAAAACTAATAAAGGAAAACTTAATATTCATTTTGTGAGTCCTTAAGAGATGTCGGACCTTTTTTCAATGATGCAAACTCAAAAAAATATTTATTGACGTCGTAATAATGATAACACATTGGTGGGTAGCGTGTGTGGTTATTAGGTATGCGACACACCGGTGGGTCGTTTACTTTAGAGTGGTTAAATGTGATTTGAGTGTTTCAAAGAACGATAAGGAGTCTGGGGTTTTTAAAAACATTAATTATGATAATTTAAACTGTTTATTTAATACTGTTTATTTAACTTGTTTTGGCAGAGTGGCACGTGTTTTGCTTCTTTAAAAAGTATTCTCAGATTAAATGTATCGTAAAAAATATATATTATATGTCTTAGGTAAGGTCCTTGTACAAGTAAATTAAATTTGGTGGTGATCGGGCACAAAGAAAGGGAAAGTCGCAAAAAATGAAAATGAGATACAATGCTAATCGACTAAAAAAATACTTTCGATATGTGTAGTTATAGTCGTGGGTTATATATAGTATTGAGAAGGTGCATTTTCATTCTAAACATATTTTTAAGTTAACGGGTTGTGTCTGCAGCTAGGTTTTTTGATCTTAGTTTTGGCTGTATCTAAAAATGACTAATTCTGACACGCACCGACCCTCTTATTATAGGGAGAAGGGAATCTAAAGAAAAACAATTTTTATCAATTTTGAAATACGTATTTACTTGTCAACGATGAAACAGAATATTTAAATGAATGAAACGTTCGGTTCTGATAATTACATAAAACAATGAAATTGGGATGAAAAAAAGTGTTTTTTTTTTTTATAAATATAATGCGTTTCCACCAAGACAGTCATTAAAGGACGTTACTTCAGCTTTTTTCAAAGGGTCGTAGAAATTGGCAGCTTGTTTTCTTTCTTTTATCTATTGTGTAAAAGCCAGTGCAGGATAAATGTATGACCCCTGCCCACTCCTTCTAAGTGACGTCACGATGAAAACAAATTCTGTACAATTAATAAGCTTCACGACTTACAACATCGTTGATGTTTTTAAAATTGACAATACTGATTATTCGAAACATTTTTCTAAGGTAAGTGTGTCGTAGTTTTAAACGGGGAGCATTAATGGCAGTGTCACCTGCCTTTGTGGTCGTTCAATTATAATTATTCGCGATAGATGAAGTGATTGTATATAATTCCCGGACACTTCTTGTATTAAAATACTATAATGATTGAAATGAAGTCCTTCCTACACACTCTCTTCCTACGCTCATTGGCAGTATGCGAAAGTCGTTTTATAAATAAACCATTATTTATTTTAAGTGTTATTTGCGAATGATTTATACGGTCAGAAATAATGATTAAATGCCCAATAGACGCCCACAAAATTATAATGTCGCTTGAATTTAGCCAAGACTTTATGCTGTCAACTGTCATGTAAATGGACTATTTACTCCAGGTCATTGTTGCATAGCCTTGTGTTTTTTTTCTTCTATAAAATCAGGTTCTATAATTTATTATAGTAAACACGCGCCATGTGTTCGTCTTAAAATTGTGCCAAGGCAAGGAAATGACATGTAATGAATAAAATGTAAACCTTAAATCGAATCCTGGACGTACTGGTAATACTGCTGGTAGCAAAACGGTAAAACTTTTCTATTGGACTTTGAAGTACAATCACGACTTTAGTTTGTGTTTTTTGTGTATTGAATATTTTAATTTTAATGAGAAAACACTATTGCAGTGTGTATTTACTATGCACACTTTACTTTTATGATACTTTAAAACATGTCACCCATCCAACTCATTTTTTTCCTAAAATACCACATGGCTCACTTCACTTACCAAGGCTGCATATATTCCTCGAAAATTTTGAAAGAAAGCTTTAAAATAGTTTTATTTCGGAAATTTTTCAATGATTAATACCTATGCATTGTTTTGAATCTAGTTTTCTAAGCATACCTACGCTGTTAAGGACCATATAGATAATAGCTACCGAAGAAGAGGGGTAATGGGATATTAATTTATAACTTATGATGACTTGTGTATAACGTGTGATGAAATGAATATCAAGAGTTTGATAAAGTGTGACAGCACGAAACTATAAAAAATAAAAAGTTATTTGAATTCAAAATACCCATTAACACAATATAAGTTGTATTTCAGGTATTTTCATCAATAATTTATACAGGGGGGTTGACGATTTTGTGGCGCAAAACACCCTAACATCGTGCAGCGCTATTTATGGATGACTCCTTACGCTCAGTGGTTTAATAAATTTAATCCTCAATAGAAAAAGCAGTTTCTTACGACTTTAATTCCACCCAAAACATCATTCCAAGAAGAAGTGTGCGTAAAACGACCAATTGACGATCAACATTGAAAAATATGTTTTGAACTATTCTCGTCAGAAATGTGTTTGTTTACAATCTACTACCTGTATTTGTGGGGAGTTTTTATTGGTTGTTTTTTCATGCAAATAAAGCCGTTAGCTGATTTTCATTATTAGTTCAGTAATTATATTAGTGCTTACTAGCTAGTTAAACTAACCGTTAGTATATAAGAAACTATTAAAGTCTCTGTAGGTCTTTAAAATTACATGACATCGTTGTTAGAATCACCATTAATTATTCTTATATATATGTGTGGTATATACACAATTAAAACTATTAACTAACGGCCCGTTCATCCGTGCATTTGAATGACTGAATTCGCAGTAAGTCGAAACCCGAGGCGTTAGTGAGAAAATGTATGTAAACAGTTTTAACGATTCAATATTTTCGATTTTATTTTAAAACATGTATAATGTGCAATTTCATGAGAATAGTGCATGTTGTGTGAGAATCGGTGACTCAAATACCGAATGGTTCGGGGTCACAACCGGAGTGAGACAGGGGTGCGTTCTTGCACCGTTCCTATTTATCATTATTTTTGATTTCATACTTCGCAGGTCAATTCCGCCTGATCGAGGTATAGCTGTTGGTCCCGGTCTGAAGCTGTGTGACCTTGAATATGCCGATGATGCTGTCATATTCGATAAATCAATAAAGGGCATCCAGGAGACAATTGATGGGTTAGGAACTAACTCAGGTCGCATTGGTCTGAAAATTAACACTAGTAAGACCAATGTGATGTGTAACCAAACCTGTCATGACTCTGATAGGACCCTTACTAGCGCGGGACAGATCATCGAGAGGGTTGACAGCTTCAGATACCTCGGCGTACTTATCCCCGAAGACGGTAGTACAAAAAAGGAGCTCGCCATTCGTTTAGGAATGGCTGGAGCAACATTCAACTCAATGCGAACTGTCTGGGACACACAGCTGTACTCGATTAAAACCAAATGCCACTTGTTCAACGCTTGCATTCTGCCGGTACTGCTTTACGGTTGCGAATCATGGCACCTGACGAAGACTCAGAAAAACCGTATACTGAGCTTCGAGAACAGATGCTTGCGTCGGATAATGGGGGTTAGGTGGTTTGATTTTGTGAGGAATTCAGAGATAAGGGAGCGTACAAGACAGCGTCCTGTCACGTCAGTGGTTATGGAGAGACGTTGGAACTGGCTGGGTCACGTGCTGCGGATGCCTCCGGAAAGCCTCAATCCTGCCTGCCTTTTCTTTCGACCGGTGGGATTCCGGCGTCCCGGACGTCCGTCGGGTACTATCCATAGGATGTACTCGGCGGAACTGAGGGATGCTGGCATGTCATGGGAGGAAGCAAAGCAATTGGCAGGAGACAGGGAAACATGGAGGTGCCGCGTGGCGGCCATATGCTCCACATAGGGAGCGAACATGGCCAAAGAAGAAGAAGAATTATAATGGTGAAGCCTCCCCCAGCACTCAACGCTGTCTTAAGTTCAACAAAGCGATAATGGAAGGATGGATTAAATAAACACTGAACTGGGGCGACATACATAATCGTCAGAATATGGCATTACGTGACATATTACAATATTGTAGTGACACTGTAAACGCATGTGACATAACGACGTAATAACAAGCAAGTTAACCAACCAGTTGCTAGTTTGCCTGTGGGTTAATACAGGTCAAGAATGGAAGAGCCACTGACAACATTATTTTCAGCGGGGGTTGTCCACCTTTTTATACATCCACCCACTTTTGTATTTTTTTTAATGGTAAATTTCCTTAATGCCCACCAACGTGACGTAATTCAATTCAGTTAAAGGATGAAGTAAGCTTTGACAAAATCTTAAATAAATTTCCAAATTCGTGTCGGGAAATTCACTAAAATTGTTGGGAAAATCTTTTAAACACTCTCAAAGCGGTATCGAATAATTCTAAATCCTAACCCTATCTAAATTATAAGAAATGTTTAAAATAAATGTAAATCTTTGTCGAAAAATGCTTAAGAAATTCTACAAATAGCCAGATTAAAAAGAAGTTCAAAATACTTTTCAAGCACTATGCAGTTTTTTTAGAGATATGACAATTTGGTTCAAAGATACACAAATAAATTTCTATATCTGCGTAAGAAAACTCGTGGGATATTTAATCCTTAGAAATCCTATGTCGAGCTGAACTCAACATTACAGATTTGGCAATGTTTTTTAATTTACTGTTTTTTTTAATAATAAAAGTTTTTTTTCATCCAAATACCAATACGCATACGCAATAACGCATTGTGCGCAAGATAAATTTTGCTATACTGAAACATTCAAAATGTTTTTTTCCTAATAATTATACAATAATAAATTAATAAACCCGTTAACAGCTAGAAAAAAAAAACGTTTTTTGTCCTGTAAGCTAGCAATTTTCTAAAAACTAATAAAGGAAAACTTAATATTTATTTTGTGAGCCCTTAAGAAATGTCGGACCCTTTTTCAATGGTACAAACTCTAAAAAATATTTATTGACGTCGTAATAATGACAACACACTGGTGGGTAGCGTGTGTGGTTAGTAGGTATGCGACACACCGGTGGGTCGTTAGCTTTAGAGTGGTTAAAGACCAATTAATGTGAGAACATTTTTCAATTAAAGAGTGCAAAGGGCGCTTTGCACTATTTCGAAAACATCGATAAATGAAAGTCGGAAAAGTTCGTAAAATTGTCTTCTTTCCATTGAAATCATGCATAAACCTAAAAAACAAGAACCGTAGTCTACGAATCATCTGTCTATGAATATTGCTGCATAAGAATACATATACGTAATTTTCGTAAGGAACAAACAAGACCTTCTTAAGGTAATTTTCAGATAATTTCTCTGCTTGGTCATAATATACAGATAATATATTATGACCAATGATAATATATTATGACCATAATAAAAATAATGGAAGCCCGTACCACCCACTAGTGGTCAGGTTGACGACCACTGATTTACAGCAAGCTCATAAAATCACTAGGTACCATTGAATTATACAGTAAAATAGTAATTTAATAAAGTGTGCAAAATATATATGTAGTTTATCGACAATAATATAAAGTTGTGAAATGAAAAACGCATGTAAAAAAGATGATCATAGAATGAATATGTAGGTACAGTAACTTAGACAAAAAGTGTAAAACTTTATGAATGTATGTATTCTAACCACAGTGGTAAATCTCATTTTGTGTATACCACGCAATTGCTGCGTAGATCCGTTCATTGTAGATACCAACCAAGGCGCACCTTGCGCTTTTCAAATAAGTTTAGCAAAATTTTCCTCCCATTTGTAATAACATAGGATATGTTGATATGTATAGCCTTAAATTAAATTGAATTTAATATTTGCTAGGGCCATACAGAGAACGGGTATATATAAATTCGAATTATTTTCATTCTGTACACTTCGACTACATTCGTACGCTGGATAGTACCAGAAGATGCCGAAAGGCGAAACCCGGGTCGTTATCGACAAACATTTTTATGGAATTGTACAGAATGAAAATAATTCAAATTTAACTTTAAATTTCCATCAATCACCTTCAGTCGAAATTCTAAAATATATAAATTCTTATATGATAAGTCTTGATTTTAATACATGGGAATAAAATCTTAAGTGCGTTTAGGACACTCCGTTAATTTGAAAGCGTCAAATCCACAGTGTGTGGAAGCTTTTACAAAGTATCATGTGAAGAAAGAGATTCGGTAGCTATAAATCATCACGAATAATCATAAACCTCAACGCAATGTAAATCGGTAGTGAAAAAATAAACATAATATAATGAATTATGATTTATTCAATATCATAAAAATAGCAAATGGAAAAATTTTACTTTAAAAACTCAGACAGTCTCGCTTTTCCCTGCACATGTTTTCAATTTAAATAACTTCGCTAAAAATATCGATGGTCACGAAAAATTAATATTGCATGAACGTTGCGTTTTAAAAGCATTGGAAATTTGCGTCAGTATTAATTAGTGTACAAGTTACATCGTATTAAGGAATCGCTGACGACACTTCCGACTTTCACAACCGTTTAAAATCTGATCTATCTTATTTATATCTTTCGTGAAATTTGTTAAAAAACTTTTTATTACATCCGAAACGTGTGTATGCCTAGAAAGAACGTTGTCTAATGCGTGAAAGCATAAATAGATTGCAACCTTATATTCTAATTAGTATGCGAGTACTTGATTGGAAATTGCATGTTGCAAAGCAATCTATTTTTCCAGCACACCCATGTCTCTCTCTGCAATAAATATAACACATGCGTTATGTACTGAGATATTAATTAAAAACGTTTCCATTTGCGCGAGATTAATTTTTATAAAGTACACCGATTTAAGGATGGTTCAATAAGGCATTATTTTATCCCCCTCGTCGCAAACCTGTTAATTTTTGAAGAATAAAATAAGTAAGTCATTTAAACCATATTTAAAAAGAGAGCAATAGATATAAACCGTTTTATTCTAATTTGGATTCTCGTTACAGCTAGATAAAAGTTAATACAGAAATAAATTTTAAAATACAAAGGTGTTGATTGAAATATAAAGTTTTTTTGCTGCCTTGAAGGGTCGACTATGACTCTATTATGCTAATGTGAAATAAATATTGGTTGTATGCAAATTTGTAAAATATTACTGTATTTTTATTTTGCGCATTGGTTCACAGAATAATAAAATACCTAAACCAATGAACAAGTGAATAGCTTCAGTTGTTTATTTTAAATAATGTATTTATTATTCATAAAAATGTAAAAATTGGAAGTATTATTTATAGTGGAATATAGCTATTGAATAGGCACGACTTTAGTTACTGATAAAAGATAATTCTAGTTCATTTGTATTAGGGTTATAATAATTATTATTTCTGAGATTATTTTTGCATTAAAATAGGCAAAGAATTACCATAGAAAAACAATATTTTTTGGAAAAAAGACATTGAAAACATCAAACGGTATTCCTATGTCTCATAATGTATTAAAATATTGCCAAACATCTGGGAAATTTGACGATTCAATCGTAACCACAGACATCCAAGTTGCACATTATAAGATATGATATTGGTGATCACTTTGTTGACTTAAAAGAAATCAAATTTAAATTGAAATCATTGTTATAATACTGGTTGTATTAACTATTTGTGATCAACATATATTCTATTATTTTACACATTAGAAATTAACAGTTGGATTTTCATCATTCTTGGGTGCGTCGTTTGAGAAAATCAAAGCAGCAACATTCCTCATTGATTATAGAAGATGTTTTGTAAGAAAACCTTTCCACAAACGATTGAATTCAAGAATAATTACGATGCTTCATGTAAAAATATATTTTTTAAACGATTATACTTTTCACTTTTAAGGTGTTCACTGTCAATACTTGGTGGAATGGCATTATAATAAAAATAATAAAACATTTTTAGTACTTTTTCCACATAAAATTTATTGGATCAGGACCTGTTTCGCTCATCGCGAGCATTATCAACTGATAAGAAAAATATATAAACAGTGCTATTTATACAAATTTAAATTGAAATAAAAGGTGTAAGCAACTATTTATTAACAATGAAAAGGATTTACAAATTACACTATAATTACACAAAATTAAAATGCTTAACACCTATAACATACAATTAAAAAATCATAGTTGCTTACACCTTTTATTTAAATTTAAATTTGTATAAATAGCACTGTTTATATATTTTTATTATCAGTTGATAATGCTCGCGATGAGCGAAAGCGGTCCTGATCCAATAAATTTTATGTGGAAAAAGTACTAAAAATATATTTTTAAACGATTACATTATTTTAACATTTTGAAATAAGGCTAACTGTTTTATAAGGAAATTAATGAAATGTGTTTTAAAAAGCACAAATTAAATTTACTGTGCCCAATTTGTAATTTGAGATGTCCTTCCAGCCGTGAGAAGGTCGCGTTTCTCAACATTTAACCACTTTACAAACGTTGGCACAAAGCTGTTCGCGTTCGACGATGCGAGAAGGTGACATCACTTCTGTGTTGCAAAGCCACTGCCGCTAACATTATAAGTACCTTTATTCATGAGTCACGGCCAATTATTTATCTTTTAGGAAATTACTCATATTCTACATAAAACGCGGGTTTTTGATTGTTTGGTAAATTCCATTTAAGATTTGAATAAACATCAATTTGGCTGTCCGATTTGGTTAGGCAGCATTGTTTGACTTTTCCAATGACAAGTGTTAGAACAGCATTTCCCAAACAGAGTTCCGTGAGGAAAAATTGGGTGTTCTACGAAAAAATTGATTAGAATAATTCTCAATACACATTAAATATATTAGAATAATACCTTAAATATTAGTGGGTAACTTATAATTTTATCTTCGGTAAATATTATTTCAATTATATTTTACCAACGACTTTTATAATAATTCTTTATTTGCATTTTACACTAAAAACATAATCCCTTGTTTGATAAAACCGACAACACTATTATTAACACTATATTTTTTGATAATTTCTGAGAACTTTTTCGTCAAATACAAATATTGTGATAAAATATTAAATTCGCCTGAGTTGAAGCAAAAAAAGTACTACTTGGAGTATTCATCAATATTATTGAAATATTGAGTAATTGTGATGTGAATTTTAATTATAAATATTACAAATAATAACAAATATTTTTATTTTTAAAATATTTCATTACAAAATATTACGAATATTGCGAATATATTGATCCGAGTAGGATATGATTTTAACAAAGGATTTGTAGAACAAGATTTATGTATTTTATTTAAAAGCTGC
The DNA here is from genome assembly GCA_031772345.1 of Himalopsyche anomala. Taxonomy (NCBI): domain Eukaryota; kingdom Metazoa; phylum Arthropoda; class Insecta; order Trichoptera; family Rhyacophilidae; genus Himalopsyche; species Himalopsyche anomala. Next base: position 10,314,981 of record CM062821.1, on the reverse strand, counting down.
TGAATTCATCCCACTTGTGAGAAAACAGAAACAAATGAAGAGTTTGGGATCAAAAATGACCAGATCCATTTTATACCAAACACACTTTTCTTATAAAAAGTTAGGTAATTTTGATTATAAAGTCGTTTTAAATAAAATTAAGTTTTGAATTATTTTCTTTTGAATCAGTACTCCAATATAGCGATATCTCATTTTATCTCAAAACTGGATTTGGGCGTGTTTGGTCCCAAGCTCCTTAAATGTGGTGAACACCATTTTGCGTTAATAAATCCGTTAGCTTAAAAAAGTTTTTATTAGAATGTTTTATGGCAGAATTTATTGATATATTTTCTGGGTTATAAATTGAGATTATCTTATCAATTAACAAATATTAAATTCCATATCTTGCTCACATATTTACATTATTCGATGACATTATGTTTATCACTCCAAAAAAAGGTGTTAACATTTTAAGTGTCTAGAGCAGTGGTTAAACACCGATGCACTGTGAGATTGTTGCATGTACACCGCGGAAAAATGGTTAAAGCTAAAAAATCTGCGAAATTTTGAAAACAGAAAAAATGCTTCGCGAATGCAATCGCACGTGTTGCCTTGCGTTGAATCTGCAAAACCCGACAAGCTTAGTTTTTACATTAATTGATTTTCACATAAAATAATCTCATTTTTATTTAGGGTGATTTTAGTTCCGATTTTCCATATATTTACTATACTTATGTATATCTTTTCTTTAATTGATTTTTGTTGCATACCCGTTATATAATCTGTTAAATTTGTAATAAAGTTTATGTCCGCATATTTTTCTTTGTTTTCTACCCGTTTGGTGCACAGCCATTTTTTCTTATAACAAAAAGTGCACTTCGTAATTTCACATTGAAAACTTTTTACATGTTGGAGTAAAAACTGCATTACTAAGGAAAGAGGGGCTGCGTCGAATGTACAAGATGTTTGATACTAAATATATTATAATTGGGAAACGCTGAGTCGGATTTGTGAAAAAGAGCCTGGGAATATGCGGAATATTAACATAAAAAAACGAATGATGACTATTGTATTCCGTTTAATTAATCTGGAGCCGCAAATTAGATTGAACTCGTATCATTGATTATTGAAGCCCTACGAATAAATGTGTTATGCAAGTCTGGCAGAAGAGTTTATGTCATTTCAAGCATTCAATTATTGATAAACCTGACACTTGACCAAATCACCTGATAAGGAAATACAGATAAGAATCAAATACGTCAGTGGCGTTACATCAATAGTCATCTTTTCACGCATGTGCTTTCACTCACGTTTGAGTTAAATGTATCTTTTAAAACTAGAGAAAATATGTGTAAACGAAGTGTGTTGAAAGTGTTTTCTAGTTTTAAAGCACGTCGTGTTTTCTCTGTAAAATGCGAACGAACCAAGAGAAGAATGAAACCGTACATTTGTATTCGTAAATAAAATCCGCTGTTGTCCTAACATCACTCAAAGTAAATGCATGAGCCAGTCAAATGTTCTTTTTTCTCTCCTACTTAATTTTATTATCCATGTTCGCTCCCAATGTGGAGCATATAGCCTCCTAATGGAGGTATCTCAACAGAACTTTTTCTACGCGGTTGGCTTGTGGGCTTCCGTGCCGGATCTCATATATTGTTTTTGTAATCTTCATATATGTATGTGTATTTTTGAGTGTTGGTTATACATTTTTGTAAATAAGTGCCTATGTATTATGGTTAAATATGAACATATGAATTAAAAGTAATAATTCGTGCCAAATAAAGGTTTTGACAATAAAAATATCTTGTATTTCGGGGCTCCGTGGATTATTTTTTCAGATTTGGAAGGTCGTGGCGTAAAAAGGTCTAGGAAACATAAATATAGGAGTAAGACGTCAAATTACCTTTAATCGGCGGTGGGCTTCCATTACGTTAACAAGGGGCTCGGTTAATCTTAAAGCAATTTACGGTGTTCTGAGGAAGTATTGGATTTTTTTGTCACTACTATTCAATTATATCCAATACTTAAATAAGCAATCGATCGTTACTTAATATGTAAAAAATATGCAATTTACCGTAAACTAATCAATGTAAATGGCTAAAAATGTACTTCCGTGGATACCGAAACTGTCGTAGATAATATATAAGCCGGAAATTGCATTTATATACTTATTTGATCTGAGAGTATTTTTTTCTCTTAAACTAACAAGGGGCTTACCGGCCTTATTCAAATTTAACAAGGAGCTCGCGCGAGCCCCTCCGAGCCCCCCTGCCTTTAATTACTTTAGCAGCAAGTTGCCATTATATATATATTAAATTCCTGACAATTTCTGACACAAATGTTGTGCCCCTGAGCTTATTTATTAAAAATATTATATAAATTACGTTTTATAAAACTGTTAAATTTTAGTGCATGATATATATCAACGTTACGTTGATGAAATAGTAAAGAATAGCGCGGAGCTATATGATGGTTTAATTGTTTCCCACGAGTATAACAATAAAAAAAATAACAATAAATATGACAAGGATTCTGATAATCAGTGAGAAAAAAAACGCGTGCGAAATTTTTGCATGACTTCATTATTTCAGTAAACATTACGTAACAAACAAAACTATAAAAGGCGTATTATACGCCATATAAGTAGATATCATACTACCGGTATTCATGGACTTTTTTGAAAACCGTTATTTCTTTATTGAAAATGAGTGAAAATCGATTTTTGAGTGTATTTTTTTTTACCATGTCCGCTCCCAATGTGAAGCATATGGACTCCTAATGGAGTTTATCTCAACAGAAGTGTTTCTATGAGAACTGCTTGTTTGAAGAGTTGCTAAACCTCTTTTTTTCCAAGAAGAGTAGGAATAGAAGGAAAGGGCTAGGACAGGACTAGTGGTTAGCTAATCGCTCTCGATACGCCCCGTTCATATGATAGGATGGGTGGGAGGGGGGAATTCAAGACATCACATACATCCATGCCTTTGAACAGAAATTCATAAATCAATTTATAAAACTGCCCGTACTGGGATTCGAACCCCTGACCTCCGTAGCGGTAGTCAACAACGTTGACCACTCGACCACACAGGCGGCCACCTGTGTATACCAAGTAGAAACCATATTGCAATTTATTCAATTGTTTACGATTACTTGACATATTTTAAATCTGCGTATAGTTCGATCTGTATCAACATTGACATGTTCCAGAATTGATGAGCCTTTCAGCAATGTATTTTTTATTTTAAGAAAACGAAAGTTTTTTCGTTATAATCATGCGTGATATGATAAAACGAAATTCTGATTTCGATTTACTCGCCCGGTATTGCGATCCCAAACTGGTCGGTTTTTTTTGTTGCTTTATTTCAATTATTATTGCTGTAGCAGTATTGATTAGGGATTCCAACTATTCGTCATTTTCAACTATCCGGATATCGAATAGTAAAATTGAAACTATCCGGATATATCCGGATATCCGGATAGTTTCAGTAAGCATGAACATAACAAAACATTACTACATATATAAATTTATGTACTAAAATAATACATTAAAAACGAGTTCTTTCGTAACATAAGTCATTTATTCATATTTTAAAAATAAGAGAGCATTAAATGTACCATATTTTTAATTTGATCTTAATTAAGTTTCAATTTGTCCTGCTGTTGAAAATATTCGTTCCTTTGCTGTTGATGTTGGTTTTATTGTTAGAAGTGTTTTAAACAACACTAATATTATGAGATTTTAGATGATTTATCATAGGAGTCGTTGAAGATCCTTTGCATCCAATAGTTTTTCCACATTTATTTATTACACACCGCTGCCTGCAAATTATTATCTTTTCTCAAAAAATTAGTCCATACTCCGAGCGTCTTGACATGGCTAAAATTTTAAGCAAAATATTTTTAAACATATTTTAATAAACAATGAATTACAGGCTGCTTTATGTAGACAGTCTCGATTGCTTGGTTTTCAGTAATGAATTTTAGAACTCGCATGCAAATGAAGATGTTTCACGATCAAAGTTTCATGATCAACTGATCCTGACTAAATCCTTTCCCACTTCTGCAACGCCGTAGATAGAGAAAATACACATTTCAATACTATTCCATCATATTAAAATATTGAAAATTTGCAGCTGCATTAGATTACCGTAACGGCATTTCTTCAATGAATGAAATTTCGGCATTAAAGGTTTTTTTTTGCCTCGAGTCCGAGCTGATTCGTCGAACTTTTAAGTATTAAAATAACAAGATAAGATATTCATAATACCCGAGTTTGGGGAAGGTAAAAAAAAACACTACTCCTAAGTAATCGTTTCTCTCAGGTAGTACATAAATACCCCAGTATTCATATCATCTTTCGTCGATTTTGTAAAATATTTAATTTAAAATTATAACGAATATTATCCGGATATTTCCCCAAATATCCGGATATCGAATAGTTAAAAAGGGCCGGATATATCCGGATATCGGATATCCGGATATCCGAGTTGGAATCCCTAGTATTGATATATTCTTCCGATATTGCGATCGTTAATTGAAACTATTACAAATTCTATTATCTTTCTTACACTATCAAAATTATCTTTAACCGTTTGAATACTGCGCAAATAAATCATTAATATGTCCCAGAGATACTGCGTGTTTCTGAGAAAAAATATTTTGTCTAATATACACTCGAATACGATATTTTAAAAATATATATAGACTCAGTATAGATGGCACTACACATATTAATCAAAATATTGCTTATATTTAATTAGAATACCAAGTATTTGATTTTTTTTAATGTCTTGGAGATCCGTGTTCGCTTGCATATGTTCCGGAAACCTGTGTCCGTTTGGTATTCAAGTGGTTAACAGCAAGGGGGAAAAATAAAACAATAAGATTATTGGTTATGAATAAAAACACTCTTGCTTGTTTTATCAATCTTTTCTTTAGAGTTTCCTCTTACAATCTTGAAGATTATTCCTCTTCCTTGTGGTCAATATAATTTAAATACAAATATATCACTAAAATAAGTGTAAATAATTTTAAACTCTGCTAAAATATTAACAAACACTGTCAAGAAGTTCGTTTTGGATATGTTCCGAAGTGTCCAAACGAAGTTTGGGACATCCGTGTTTGCTTGCATATGTCCCGGACACCCGTGTCCGCTTGGGATCCGAGTAAATAAGAAATTTCTGAAAAGCTCTTTTAAATTTATGACAGTTACATGTTAAAAATGTTTGAAAACGTCTCGGTTCAGTAAGGATTAAATTATACTTTTTTACTAATCATTTGCAATGTTGTACCTTACTCAGATTTTCCAGTATTGTGGTGTTCGCCTCTGACTCCTGCATTTACAAATAGTTCGACTCCGATTAAAAAAAATAGTCTGAGTGTATTTTATAAAAGCTACTGACATGTAACACTTTTTGTATTTTAGTTTAATTAAATAAAAGGAATCAGAATAGCATTTTCTTTACGAATCCTACTCCACAGCCCTGATTTTTTACGTATGTCTTTCTTATATCCTTGTCGTCCTTGGTCGCGTTAATGTACACATACTTATGTTATCTTTATGAATAGATAACAAATTTGAACATTCAATTGATATGATAACATATTTTATTTATCTATTAAATGGGCTAACTGCAACAAAGTCGGTGCTTAAATAATGTAGTTAATACGAAGCGGAGAAATTTGTCATAATTGGAAAATTGTACACAAAAATTAAAAAAGTTTAGTGTACATAATTTTAACCCTCCAAAGACGAGCGTGACTTTACGGTAATAATGAATATCGTTGCCTTCACTCAATTTTGGTTAAAAAGTTCAGTTATTCATAAACTGCGAGGACGGGCACAACTACCGCAAGAACATGCGATTTATTTTAATTTGCGTATATTTGTTCTCTTAAAATGAACTTCTTGACATTGTTTGTTAATATTTAATCAGAGTTTAAAATTATTTGAACTAATTTTAATAATATATTTGTATTAAAATTATGTTGACCACAATGAAGAGGAATAATCTTCAAGATTGTAAGAGGAAACTCTAAAGAAAAGATTGATAAAGCAAGCAATAGTGTTTTTATTCATAACCAATAATCTTTCCCCCCTTGCTGTTAACCACTTGAATACCAAACGGACACAGGTGTTCGGAACATATGCAAGCAAACACAGATGTCCAAGACATTTAAAAAATCAAATACTTGGTATTCTAATTAAATATAAGCAATATTTTGATGAATATGTGTAGTGCCATCTATACTGAGTCAATATATGTTTTTAAAATATCGAATTCGAGTGTATATTAGGTAAAATTATTTTTCTCAAAAATACGCAGTATCTCTGGGATATATTAACGATTTATTTGCGCGGTATTCAAACGGTAAAACACTTGCAAACTTTGGACAAAATGTCTCGTGCGTCACTTACATCCCTTTTTATCAACTGTCAAACGTATAACAAACAGTAACCTTTAGTTTTACCAAGTGTTTAATAAAAGAGAGGAAATATTACTGCATCGACATCTGAAGAACTCTTTTTCCATTCGATATATTTAAGTAGAGCAGCAAAAGCAAATACAATACAGCAGTCGGGTCGGGTCGGTGGTAAAGTAAACAACACGTCTATTTTTCACACAACCGATTTCGTTATGCTAACCGAGTGATATTTACTTACGTATGCATTCGAATAATTAATTTTGCGTGGAGATATTTTTACTTCTGCGTTACGCAACATTTTGGCCCGACTAGAAAAAATACATCAATGAAAATAAAGCGGTTTGTATTTTAGAAAAAGCGTTCATTTTATTTCCGAGATAGAAGAGTCATCATGTGGTGTTTTTCTTTGACACCGATTGCCTCATTTACACTAGACAGTAACTCTGTTGGTTTAATTTCACGAATTATAACGTTGATTGATGCACTGTTGAGGTATTTATTATGGTGCTGAGGTGGTGTTTCAATGTTTTGAATTTACACATTATTAATTTAAAAATAAATACAGTTAACGGAGAAATTAAGATAATATCACTAGTGCTTTTTAATAAATTAATACGATTTTGTTTTAACACATTCACTGCGGTGTGTGTAATTAATTATTCATGTGGTGCGATATAATTCATTCAAAAAATATTATAAATATACTGAAGAATTATGTAACACAAGATTAATCAAACTGAAATTTTTTGAAAACAATGATAACGGAAAAAAAAACTCCTGGTTACAATGGCTGGACCAACACAGCAGCCGTGGAGCACGAGAGGATTGAGTTTATTTGAGATTCAATTTAAAAAAATCTTACTAAGCCGAATGAAAACTTTATGAAACATAATAATGTAAATACATATTTATATTTAATCGGCCAGTATTTAAATAGTAAAATGCTAAATATTTAACTAAGCGGATGGCCAGTATAAATTTAATAATTGGTCAGGATCAATATAAATATATCCTACGACTTTCTTTAATAAAAGTGGTCTAGGAACTGAGTAACTAACAGTTCTCGAAGAAAAACTTCTGTTGAGATACCTCCATTAGGAGGACATATGCTCCAAATTGGGAGCGGACATGGATAAAAAAATATATAGAACTATTAGTATTTGAGGTTAGGTTGTCAGCCTAAAATTGGCCATGAGGTTAAAATATAGATCAATCAATCATATAAATACTGTATATTCATTAGATATACATACTAATGGCTAAATAATAAATACTTAATATCTAATATTAAATACCAACAAGATTAATACAAACCATAATGATACAATATAAAATACATACGAAAAAACATAATGGCGTGTATTATCTGTTGTTTTGATGGCGTATTAGTAACATAATTAACATGCGTTTTTCTAGTTTACAATCAACAATAAAAGCAAGGATGTTTCCATAATTCACAGATCTTCTGTTGCCACTGGCCAATATTGAAAAACATGCTTGGCTTTTCCGCAGGAACTGTTTTACGATTTATTGAAAACTGGGGCAAGAAATTTTGTTTCATTAATTTAACGGGAAAGTGGTTTTGGCACGGTTATCTATGGTAGAATGTAAAAAAGCAAGTTATATTGTAGGAAATTAGTTATGTGATTTATTTTTCCTGGCACAGCATCATATTTTGTTGAGTAATACCTACACTATTAACTTCTATAAAAATAAGCAGGTGTTTTACAAATTGCAGACCGATTGGTTTTTAAACGAAAAAATAGCTTATTCGTTAGTTGACGATTGTAATAAAATAATGGTTAAATCTCAATATTAAATTATAACATTTTAGGTATGTAAAAAACATAATGCAATATAGCAATAGAGAACATAATCTTAATTCGCAACCGTGAATGAAGTTCAGCAGAAAATAAATGTATAAAATCAAAGTGTTCGCATTAGAGTGAATACAAAGTTTATGTTAATAATGTTAATTTTAAAATATAATAAAGAATGATTAACCCGACTAGGATGTTTTGAAAATCTTATTATCAATTGAAAAAATGTTTGTAAATAAGTCACTTAATATTTTTTCTTAATATAGATGTCGCTATAGACCGAACACTCGCTCTGATTGAATGATAAAAAAATGTGAAAACAGAATGGTTAACGCACTCTGTTGGGAAGTAACGTAACCATAATACTCACATTATCGGTGCGATTATTGACTACGATCGTAAGACTTTCCTATTTACCTACAGAGGTCGCAGTACGTATAATATAATTATATACCAATAAAATCTTTTTTTTAAGAAATAAAAAAAAATAGCTTATAAATAATCGTTTTAAATTTACTATTTTTGTGTATCGTCGCAAATATTTTAAGAACACCTATCTTATTTTTTTTCGTAAAAATCTTTTTTTAATTTGTGTTATTCCCATATTTCATATGCACATTTTATAAATTACAGTTAACACAGTATATCTATATTTATAAAGCGAAACGCATTAATTAATTATTACAATAACAAGCGTAAGTATTTTTTTGTTTTGCAGTAATAGCATTTCATAACTCTTGTCCAATTTACTCAAAATTAAGATAAGTGTTCTTGCAGTATTGGCGACGATATAAAATATTATTTTATGCTATACTTGGCAACGAGAAAACAATATAACTTTTAAACAAAGCAAACTGTTATATGCAGTTTTTATTAAAACGAATCATCAAAATGCAGAAGGGTAAATATATATTCTATGACTTACAAAGCCTCTTAGCATCGGATGATAAAGGAAGAGTCGCTCTGCACCCCGCTTCACCGATGTCACCCGGCAAAAAGGGGGGAAGTTCCTCCAACGTTGCATCACTACTTTTCCGTTTTCTCGCGAATATATACAACACTTTTCTATAAGCCATTTTATTTATTTTCTAATCACACACTAATAAATTGAGGCCATTTTATAAAGCTTTTATATCAATTACTACTGTCTAAGAGATGTCACTGTAAAAAATTCACTTTCTGTTGATTCCACACAAAATTATTTTTGCCATTTGTATAATGATAAAAACAAGACGACTCGCACACATACTAGAAGTGTTTTAAAATTTACGTTGTTGCAAAAATCCCTTCGATTGAATTTTACTCACGCAGTTACACAGTATTGAGATGAAATTTGAAATCAAGGGCACAATAAATAATAACAGCAATAACACGTTATTGATAAAATTCTGTTCAAGTAAGGAAACACATTAATATTTTTATTATTGTTTTCTTGTAAAGACCACAACATCCGTTGGTAAAAAAACGATGATTTATTTATCTATCAACATTATTGAGTAAAACAAGTTCAAACAAATTTATCAATAATTGTTAAACAAAACACACGGCGTCTTGTAAATGACATCAAATCGTAATATTTTACTGGTAATGGTTATGATACTTAATATCAGTGGCGGTTCTAGGTACTGGGCTAGGTGGGCTAAGCCCGACCTGCATTTTTCACCCAAAACTTTAGATGGCTGAATACAAATAAACAACAACTCGGCCGCTGAACAAAATAAATACATTTATAAGCGTAACTAACATTTCCCCAATTAATAAAATCTCTTTGTTTTGATTTTCCTCTGTCAATAAAAGACAATGCTATGTCTACCTACAATAATACTCTCGATTGTGTTTTGTATTATAATTTTAAACCGAGCCGACATAAAAAAAAAACACAATAACCCTATAAATACTTCACAGAGAACAGGCAACGTGACGCCAGTCTGGCAACACCTACGTATTTACTCGATTCGGATAGACTCGGGGGCTAATCTTTTAAAGCCCGAGTTCTTTCTTTACACTGTGGCGCAATCAAGCACGATTAGAATTTTTTGTATTTGTATTTACGGAAACGTCACCTAAACTCACACGATTGTGATTCAAAGTATTAGGCTACTGTCATATGTCACGGGCTAAATCGAATCAGTCCATGGCCCATACATTGAAACACAAATGCCAATATCGTTGTACTGTGTGAAAGTGACAGATATTGTCTCTCAGTGACGGCCATAGATTAATATGTGACAGCTCTGTATGGCTTTGTCAGAGATAGGCTTTGTGCACTGGTTAGTTCACTTTGAAAGAGCTGAATTTAAGGGTCCAGTATTATTATTATAATATTATTTATTACTTACATTAGCATTGATTTTATTAGATTTTATTGAGAATATTTTATTGAGAAGAATGAGTGACTCATTATCAATTCAAATATTAGGTCATTGGATAACTTAGTTGGCGAACGGACTGGTTTAAAGTCACATGGGTAAAATGACATTTATAATATTATGGTGTTCAACAAGAATGCCCTATTCGCCATTTATGAAAACAAAGTCATGCCGTAAGCGACTGCGGTACTCAAATAATGAACAGGCTTATCTGTTTGCATAGATAGTAAATGACAAGAAGTTGCATTAGCAATCTACGAAAAAGGTTTGGCAAATATATCCGCTTATCGCAACCAGATTATGCCATTACTGTATGTTTCAAATAAATCGAAGTAATTATATCACAGTATTTAGTATGTAGATAGTCTGAATAGTAATTTTGATCACCTACACCAGCAATGGCGAACCAGGGACCCGCTTGAGAAATTATCTGACCCGTTTGAACTTTTAGAAATTATGAAAAACGAGTTTCTGCGACAATCCGGGAAAAAGTATACCAAATCGAGGATTTTAAATTCCTCGGTGAGCTAAAAAAAAAAAAACGAGGTTTGGAGATAATTCGGGGAAAAAGTATAGCGAATTGAGGATTTCAAATTCCTCGGTGAGCTAATCCCAATCCCGGGATCCTATATGTGACCCGTGATATGATTTTTTTTTTTTTTTTTAATAAAATTTGACCCACTTGCGAAAAAGGTTTTCCATCCCTGACCTACAGCAATATATTTGAAAATGTAATTTATGGTTTTAAATGCATTTTTTCTTTATGAATAGATGTCAAGTTCTCAGTAACGAAGCAAAATTTGTCTTAAAATTGATAGATTTTTATAAAAAAAATAATGCGAAATGTATGCAAATTTGTTGACAAAAATAATGCCGATTAACCCGTCAGGCGTATGAATCTACTATTGTATGCCTGAAATATAATTTAAACGAGCCGCAAATGAACAAATAAATATAAATAAAAACAACGTTATTGAAACCCTAAAAAGCTCCGACCATTGTGCTGAATATTTATTTTTTCACCATTTTAAATAATTCTTGGATTTAAAGCCTCATACAAATAGTTCGTTATGTTTTTAGAATGTGCCAAATTTGCAAATCCTACAATCTTTCCAACACTATTTTTATAGTTTTTTTTAAATTTATTTATAACTACAATTTCAATTTAATCTATATAGCAAGTTAAGTTATTTTAATGGAATCGGTGAATTTCTATTAATAATGTTATAAATGAACACCAAAACGAAGCATTTCTTAGCGTCTAACCCGAGGGCCACGAAACGTTTCTAAGCAAATTTTAAATGGAAGTTTGCAGCGTCGAACCAATTTGCTTAGAGAGCAACGTTTCTTGGCTTGAAGATTTAACGCCACTGTAAACAAATTTAGACACCGTTACAGATAAATAAATCCATTTCAATATCCACTTTCGAGCAGGTGTCGATGAGATCAAATAAAATCAGGTTACTCTCATTATGTCAATAAATAATTATGTGTTGCATAATAACAACATTCACAGAATATTCAAACTCTTCTGTCACGGTCAAAAGCCACCCACAGTATAACCCACATATGAATGAATGATATATTTTTCTTAAATATACAAATTAATGACTAATCTCTCAATATTTTTATTATCTTTCTTCACATAAACCTGGCATGCACAATCGTTTCTCCTCTAGCGATTCACATAAAAAATATAATGGGATCTAGCCAAAAAAAAACAATAAATTAAAAGACTCGTTCACGAAAAATATCAATAAATATTGCGTACACTAATTTTTATAATAATATTTCTATGAATCGATTTATTCTGATTCATCAACAATTTCCTTACAGATATATATGTGCTGCCGAATAGGTTTGCGAAAATAGCTGCTTTCTGAATCAGGATTGCATAGGTATCCTCAGCGGTGGGCTGCCAATACAGTAACAAGGGGCTCGCTCAATCTAAAAGCAATTCTCGGTGTTCTGGGGAAAGAGTGATTTTTTTTATCACTCCTATGCAATTATATGCAATACTTAAATAATCAATCGATTGTTACTTAATACACTTATAATATGTGACAATATGCAGTTCACTGTAAACTTATCAATCCAAATGGCTAAAAATGTACTACTGTGTATACCGAAGCTGTCGTAGATTATATACGAGTCAGAAATTGCAGTTATATACTAATTTGATCTGAGAATATTGTTTTCTCTTTAATTAACAAGGGGCTCGCGCGAGCCCCTACGAGCCCCCTCCAGCCCACCCCTGGGTATCCTTCGAAAAATACTTACAAATTCAAATATACTTATTCAAATTGGTTCTTCTTATTTCAATTTATTATTTTTATATATTTCCGCGATTCGTTACAAGTTACGTAATATATCTATATATATATAAAAAAGGCAATCTACATTAAAAAATTAAGACGATTGTAAATTACTTTACGATAGATTACTTACTATCCATATGTAAGTAATGATTTTATAAATCATGCATACGAAAAAGGTGTTTCATTGATTAAAAATATTTAGCGGAGCATATTTTAAATACACGCGTATACTTAAAATTGTCCTGATAAGGCAGGGATGGCGAACCTTTTTGGGTCCGCACGCCAAAATTCCTCAAATATTATTTCTAGAATATGTGGCGTGCCCAAGCAGTAAAAAAAGTAACAAAATAGAAAAAATATTTTTCTGAATTTTATTTACAATCTTAAAAAATAGAATTACAACAACAACATTTAAAAAATAATAAAACAGAATAAATTAATAATTCAAAGATTATTTAATCAAAATTTTAATTTTTTAAACTTAATTTTTTGTTGAACTTGGAAATCGTTCGCGTGCCATCCAAATTATGAAACGTGCCACCTCGGGCACGCGTGCCATAGGTTCGCCTTCCCTGTGATAAGGCATACAAATTGAAGGAAAACATGCATTAATTTTGAATAAATTTGTATTTATTTTGGGAAATTCCATGTCAATAAAGTAAAAAATATTAAAATATTATTCCACAACAATATTTCGGCATTACAAAATCACTAGAACTGACGATTACGTCACGAGTATAGTTCTGTTAAATGATAAATGAAATATGAATAAAATTTAGAATTGTTGATAAATAATTAAAAGGGCCTCAAAATTCCTACGTCCCTCTCTGTGTACGCAAGTCTTTCCGGTGAACAATCGACACACGAAGCCGGTACTTAATTATCAATAATTATTATTTGTTAGTATTATGTCTCTCTCAATTTCCATTGTTCCAGCAACAAGTCACAATACAAACTCGCAATATTTTAAATGTCTACTTTAAACAGCGCTGTCACACGCTACCCGACGAATGTGAAACATTTATTCACAAATTCATTGTTTGGATAGATAAATAATTCAATGATAAGGATCTATGTATATAGAAGCATGGCGAGCGATATTTTCAATTTCGTACAAAGTGACAGATTAATTCGGTCATACTTTACGATAATTAAAATGTCAAATTGAGAAGGAGTGCAAAATGGGAAAACACAACCAGAAACCCCAATTGGAAATTCGCGAATCTTGTTTTCACTTGTTATTATTTTGACTTATAAACAAGGAAAATTGTATAATATATATTAAAAAAAAACTGTTATTTTAGTTTCACAAGTATTCGGTTTCGGCAGATGAATACAGTTTAAAAAAAATACGAATATCTGTCACCGTAAAGCAAAGAAAATGTATGACAGCGGATAAGCATAATGAATCTGAAGAGGTAATGCTGCAGCTTTTTATAATACGTTTAATGTGAGAAAAAGTTTGAACCAAGCCTTCTTCATCCCCAGGGAATCTCGACAATCGAATCATTGATTGACGTTTCCATACTTACGATATTTTCATTAATAATAGTTTGAAATTAGTATAAATTTCTATTTTTTATGCCTTCGTTATTTTATTACTTTGCCATGTTTTATCGTACTACTTGTTCCTAAACAAACTGTACTTACATAAAAAGGAATAAGGTAAAACAAAGTCATATATTTTAGTCCTACAGTTATTATATAGACTGTGAAAAGGAAAAAAGACGTAACCCACAGGTTTTTTTCGATAATGATAATGTATCAAACATGACACACATTCATTAAAAAGGATGCAAGCTGCAAATGCCGAATTAGTATCTAAATTTAGCTTTTATGTTTGAAAAAGATAACCTTGTAAAAAAACTAAAACGAAGAAAAAAGACTGAAATAAAGGTTTTTCGTAGACAATTTCTTAATTTAATATTAGATTATGTCAATTTAACACCAGTTTAGAAGTTTCCGTGCACTTCAAAGTTGTGTATAATTCATAATTTGCATATGTCCCAAAATCATCAAAACACGTTTTTTGCGCCTCCTGTAAAATTTGATATGTGTGGGTTACGTCCTTTTTCCTTTCCACAGTCGATATTATATATAATACAGTTGCTAGGTATTTCGGTTTAACGCTCTCGTCAAAACTGTTTAAGCTTGCATTGACTTAACTATATATATTATAGAAATATTGATACAGTATATTAAAAAAAAATAAACATGACTTTAAAAATAATTGTTCTCTATAAATATAGCTATTTTAATGTATTTTCTTATCAGTTCATAGTACTCATCATGAGCGAAACCTGCACTGATCATGTAAAATAAAAATGGAATTAGGACAAATGATCTATTATTTTGAATAATTTTCCACCAAATATTGACAGTGAACAACTTGAACAAATGCTATAGATTGAGTACATATAGTTAAGTTAATGTTGATTCATTTTAACATAGTTCTGACGATGACGTAAAGCTGAAATAGCTATCTACTATATATACAAGCAAAATATTGTGTAACTAAATTACATTTATATTTTTTACCTTATTATAATGGTATATTACCAAGCTAATGTAAATTCAATCAATACAGATTTGGGCTTATTTGGCAAGCATTAACAGAAACAATGTGTTTTTGGGTTTAAACAGATACTTTTCTCAAGCCACAACGGGTGTGAACGTTATGATCTGATATGAATGCACGTTATATTTTTTTTGGATGATTTATATTATGAAATATTTAAAAGCCTTGTAGATACACTAAAATATAATAAGTAGCTTAATTACGACGATGTAGCGACCGAGCATTTTTTTTTCATTCATGACAGCAATTTATTTTGTTCGTTTATATAGTTGGAGGAGCTCTGTGAATTGTGACGGTAAATCAACAGTTTATGAAAAATGCGGGCCCTGCATACAAAAACACTTATTAAAATATCAGAGAGCGTATATAAACACACACTGGCAATCTATTGAGGCATTGCTTATTATCGGAATAGCCAATGATAATATTTTATTGTTCTCTACGAATTTACACATCGACAAATCATTTCAAATATTATTCTTACTAGCTACTAGTAGAAGACTATTATATCAATATAAATTAAACAATGAATAATATTATGTAGACATTTAACCTTATACTTTTACTTTTTATCAAAATATAATATAAATGTTCGTCAAAAAATATTAAAAATTGCATTTTAAACTAACATTGGCAATTTGTTCATAATTATAATAATTTTTAAATGATCAATTTTAAATTTCCTTGAATAATATCGACAGTATCACATCATGTCAAATCAATCGTAATTTAACTGTAAAACTATTGTTTATAATCCGAAGTATAAAATGGCCAACCAGTAATAATAGTATCTTTATTTAGAAGAGGTCAACGTCATTAGCCTCCGTGACGGACCACGTGCCAGTATGAAGAGCATTTTTTTAAAAATATATCTCTGTTCGAAGGCATGGGCGTTTGTGATGTCTTAAAAAATCCCTCATAAGGCTAAGCTTATGGCTAAGGCAACTCAGGACACACCATATTTTGCATTACATATGTGTGTGACGCATACATGCGCATATCCTGTGCTGTGTTCCGTTGTGATCGCGGCACAGATTCCTGTTTGATTCGTACAAGCTTGTGCGTGGTTTTTTAATTGTGCCGCGAAAATGATAAAAGAAAATTATTTAATTTTTGCGAACAGAACATTGTTTATACGATACCACTCATGTAGACTATTTTTAAAAGACATTAAAAGAATTATAGCGGATCAATGTGTTATTTATTTGTCACTTCCATGACCAGTGCTTTACAGAGCTCAAATAGTCTGTGTTTTTCACATTTACTGAAAACTTTGTGAAGAAATATATTTTTTAAAGTATCCCATTATGTGTCATTCATATATGACACTTGCGTGAGGCAGCTGTCACAAGCATACGCTGATTGCATATTTCTGCTGTGTCTGCCTGCAACTGCCAATTATGTGCTGCCCTGCACTGTGTGGCCTTCATTTCAGAACACGCTTTGCCTAATCGTCTCCAATATAGATTAACACGGTTTCTGTTTTTAGCAATGTTTCTTTTACAAGCGATTAAAAAAATACTACCATTTCACTTCGAGCATTTTGAAAAATTCACATATGTACAACTTATTAGTTGACCGTTTTTCACAGCTTATTCAATAGAAATATTATTCTGTTTGTTTTAAAGTCTAGTAAAGAATTATTTAAAGTACGTAACGCTTATCATATTATACTACGCAATTATTTAATGGCTCCCGTATAGATTATATCATTTTTGATTTACAAGTCAGTTTGATATGAAAAACCGATGTGAAACAACGCAACGTACCAACCGTGGGAATATTTTCTATAAATCAAGTGTCTGTTAACCTTTTTGGGTGGTCATAAATCGATAATATGATACAACCGACCTTTCTTTTAAGATTTTCAAAAAAATTCCACTAAGAATTGTACATATTCTTCAGTCAACCGGCTATCGTCAGTAAAATTCGATTAAGTATTCAAAATGCAAGGTGACATATAATAAAAACGATTCATATATGTAATGCATTTCAATAATAAACATTGCATGAGTGGTTAATAATCCAAAATGGAACTGCGGAGTCAACAAACATATATTATTATTCTTATAAGGCCACGAGGAAGAATTTAATAATATTGTGGGTGGGAAGAATTATTATGATCGGTAAATATTAATATAGAGAAAATAACGTTTGATTCATTTAAGAAAAATACTACAAGATGAACATGCTTAGTGCGTACCAAAAGCATCTTATTCTTTCTATTTTCAAGTAAATATTAAACTATTACGCTAGTGAATACATGTAATTACAATTAACTTATGAACTTAAACACGCTTAATTTTTGGTACTTTAATAATTACATTTATATATTTAACATGTAAAAAATATTTTTCAATTTATGAACATGCTTATTTTATAAAATTGTACGTATAATATAAAGAGTTGCTGCAACTTCAGAACTATAGAAAAAAACTAGAAAAAACAGCAGTTGAAAAATCGAAAAATTACGAAATGTTTTTAATATCCATTCTGGCCCATTGATTTGTCTAAAAATACTGACTGTTTTAATTCAATAAGGACGACAAGTATCATTGTTTTACGATTGGTTTTAAATGATACACAATGTACAATAACTTAAGCACACATGTCATACATTAATGCAACTAACTCATCCACGTCGTAAAATTATTGTGATGTGTTGACGGTCAAAATGGCACGGTTTATAATTCCATTTTTTTTACTACGAATTATTCCAATAAAAAAACAATAAAATAAATTACTCCCATAGGAAATTGCACAAGTAAATAAATTGCTGAAACAACTGAATAATGTTGATGTCATATTGTTAAGACGTTTTTTTCGTGCTTTATGGCTTTCAATTATCCGAATTAGAACAGAATAATTATACATCTAACACTTGATGATGAAATCTACTCAATAACCGAAATAATTATCTATTTGATTTGCGATTTAAGTAAACCACAAAACTTTAAAGAAAAACATTGGCAAATTATAACCATATTATGGCATCACAAGACAACCAACCACATGGAGGAGAATACGAGACATGATCCGAGAAAAATATCCTAGACAGGAAATTAACAACGTATACAAGCGTACATATAAGACACAGTCTTTTAAAAAAACGATAAACGATACTCCCAAGTATCAATTTGAAATATGACGGGAAATGGTAGCGAAAAAAAAATTGCTGGTTGAAAGACTGGGTCTTTGACTTTGCTGATTTTGCTGGTTAAGTGACTTTTTTCGGATTTGCGTCCTGAGTTTCGGATTGCAATTGATACTTAGTACGAGTTCACATATAAGACCAATCTCGAAGAGTTCTGTGACTTACATACATACAGGGCCGGCGCCACCATACAGGCAAAATAGGCAATCGCCTAGAGCGCCAACCACTAGGGGGCGCATAAATGGAGTATAAAAAATATTTTTATATACACTAAAAATAAAAATATAACAAAACATTTTATTTTATTTTGATGTTTGTATTTTTCGTTGTTATGTTATGTATCGTATTCTGTATGATTCGAAAAAGAGAGGCTTGAGCGACTAAGTAACTAACAGTTCACGAAGAAAAACTTCTGTTCAGATAATGCCATTAGGAGGCAATATGCTCCACATTGGGAGCGGATATGGATATATTAAAAAAAATCTAATGATCTTGAATTGTTTGTTTTTTATTATTTCTAAAAAAATGGGATGTTTTTTATTAAAAAGGGGCGCGGCAATAACCGTTGCCTAGGGCGCCAAATAGCCTCACGCCGGTACTGCATACATATGCCAAAATAAATGATGCAAAATTGCAACGAATTCATTTATTTACTACCAAAATATACGCCAAATAGTTCAGATCGTGAGTGTTATAATAAATCTGTTATTTTATATTAAACTGACTGGTAATGATCATTCTGTACAATTTTGCATACTACAAGCGTTAGTTTGTTTAATTTAATGTATTTTCACAAATAATATACACTTAAAACCATTCATAAGATGTTATTTTATATAATTTTCAAGGTATAGTGCAGTGGGGATGAAAAACATTGTGTAAATATTAATATAAGTCGAACAATATGAGAGTCTGCCACACCCTGGAATATTGCACGATTTGATCAAGAAGGCGATCTAAGACAGCGATGATGTATATCTCTCGAAATTCTCATGAAACAATACGTAAAATATTTTCCAACGAGGTGATACTTTTTATCAATTGGAATAAGCAAACAACGTGTAAAAAAATGCAATGTTTTTTACATTATTGACTGTTGCGAATTTGTGTGATAAAAACCATAGCAACGAACTTACTACGTGCTTGTTTGTTCATTGTGTCGCTGTGAGTAAGATTGACAGAATTTATTTCAGCTCTAATGTCCATGAAACAGAATTGGTATCTAAGAAGTTTTTATCACCAGATAAATATCGAAATTAAATAGTGGCTTAATTGCCGTGGTGGAATTTCGATTTAAATCCATGACTATTGACTTAATTTAATTTGTGATGGAAAACGATTATATAATTATTAAATATTCTTCAAATTATATAAATAAAAAAAATATTCTTTGTTAATAATGACTAATTCACTGATTCACTGACCAAAGCAATTCGTTACACTTAGTACTTCTGTATTGACTATATAAGTCAGGTAAAAATAAACTTACTGTCTTTTCTACTCGACTCGAGTAAACCAGTTACAGGAAATAATGTAATTACATATAATCAATAGAAAACATGCTTGCTATTATAACGTTATGCAACTTCATTTAGGCAGTGCCCAAAATTGAAAATCACATGAATTCTTTTAATGTGTGAATTTTTTTATTTTTTCGTTAAAAAATAATTTAAAATTAAATTTGAATCGTTCAAATTATGTACATTCACACAAGTTGTATCACTAACGACCCGGGTTTCGCCTTTCAGCATCTTCAGGCGTTTAAGTGCACGGATGAACTTGAACTGAAATTTGAACGATTTAAATTTACTATTGAAATTTAACAGAGCACCTTCAGTCGAAATCTTAATTTAGATATGTTGCAACAACATTTTTTGCATATTGATGACTTTTATTGTGCTTAAAAAATATATAAATTCACAAGTCAATCGGTCTAAAATGAGTAACTGCAAAGTTTAAATAAATTATTTTTCATTTTTTAAATTATTCAAACAGACAGTTAAAATAAAACTAACTGAAAGAGAGAGAAATATTTTTGTAAACATAACGTCCTTGCAAATGCGTTTTCTCACGGTTCAATCACAACAAAAGCAAATAAATATTAATGTGAAACGACTACGTCGCAATTATTTTTTGCACAGGTTTACCAAATTCCGCAAGAAATCAAATTATTGAGAACAAAGTAATCAAAAAGTTTGAATTGGCACCGGCTGTTATAAATCAGCACTGATATCATGCTTCTTGTCGATTCGGTTCTTTCGGCGTATTAAAGAATTATAGGCCAATTATGTTTGCCAGTTAAAAAAAACTGTTTAAATGACAGAAACATAATTACGTAATATTTAAGGTACTTGTCGTAATATTTATTTAGCATTGTTTTTACGCAACGGCAAAATAATATTAATTAAGTCTGTAATCGATATCTTAGCCTGACAGCAAAAATACTCGTTTTCAATGAATAGTTATTATAAATTAGGTTTGCAATTTCCAATCAACTGAGATCAATTCAATAAAACATTCATAGAAGTAGTCAAAAAAAAAATGAAAAAAACTTATTCAAATAAAAAAAATCTGGGCTATATTAATGCTATCACAGTGAAAACTTTAAAAAGCATTTATTATTGTATCACTTTTAATTAAGGTGTTCACTGTGTGGAAGGAACACTTAGTGGGAAGGCATTATATTAAAAGATAAAGCACTCATTTGTACTAATTCCACCATTATTTAATATGATAAGGACAGGTTTCGCTCATGATGAGCATTATCAATTGATAAGATAATACAATTTTACAGAAATAAGCACTTAAATATCATATTCTCTTTGATTAGTTGTTATTGCTCGTCATGAGCGAAACCGGTCCTGATCACATTAAATAATGTTGGAATTAGTACAAATGAGTGTTTTATTCTTTGAATTTATTATTGTATATTTGACAAATACTACTCCATGAACTATCAAATTAAGTACAAGATAAAAAAAATGTGTCTTTTTAGCTTCATTTGTTTTATGTTGAAAACTTCTGCTTATTCACATAGTATGTGAATTAACAAAAAAATCTTGATAATTTAATTTATTTAACCGATGTGAATCTAAAACTAATTTTACAGCCATTCCACATTAGAAAACTATTCTTCCACTTATAATAAATAACACGATTACAACTAAGAAAGTTGTGATTTTCAATACATGAAGTCGGAAACGTTGTACAATGACAAACTCAAGAATGACTTAAAAAAATATCACGAAAACTTCTGTTTACAAACGAAAAATGATACAGTTTTAACTAGAACTAATGGTCGTATTGTAGTAAAAAGCTTGTACGCTTAAGAATTTCAGATCACAAAAGGTTGAATTTAACATTCCTTTGAATTTTTAAGCATGGCAATATTTCATTATGAAGAGAAACTTGCAAGAGATGCCTATGGGCTAGAGGTCTGCAAAACAATTTACGATTCTTTATAGAACTGGTAATAATTAAAATCATCATAGGTGATTGATGACACAAACATAGTCTGAAATATTTTAAATATTTAAGAAATAAATTCCTTACCTAGGCCCGGCCCGAGCCCGAATCTCAATTGCGCTTACGGGTAGAGGCCCGGGCCCGTGCAGACCTCTGCTATGGGCTATATCGAATGACATACAAGTCGAAAGAAATACCAAACGATAATGTTGGATAGCTTAACATCTCAAAAATCAAAACCTTTACAGTAAAAAGCCCTATAATTCCTTTCAGTTGATCTAGTCGTTGATTAAGTACAACGTTTGCATTTAATACTTTTGATTGTGATAGTTTCACTATTTTTGTTGTACCTCATAGTCATACGTAAAATATACGGGAAGTAAATGAAAAAATAGAATTATTAGTAGATTAGGTAAATTATTAGAATACAAATTAAGTTTTCACCAACATTAATTATTAGGGCTTGGATTTGTACCGGAGTAGGGCGCCAAACAAAATACCGTTACGGTTTGTAATAATTGTCAAAAAACACGTCGATAGAAAAACCTACCTATTTGTATTTATTTATATTATCGAACATTCCGGTCCGTGAAATTTCATACTTCCAGCCCTGAACTAACTACATAGCTACAATCAAATTATTTAGCAAATATAAGGTGTTTTTAGTGTAACCTTTTCTTTTATCGAATAGTGTTATCAGTTTTGAGTTACGGCCAACCATACTATTATTTTAACATTCATGTTTTATTGGGATTCAGATTGTCTCACGGTTTTAGTGTAGGATATATATTATATTAACATATGTTAGAATGACAATGAAATTATGTTTTACGTGTGTTTCGAGATATATTATGATTCGGATATTGTTTTAAATACATTCTACGAGGTGACTAAGTTTTATTTTGTCAAATAAAACGATGAATATTGCAGCATATAAAATGTTTATTTAGAATGTACTAATCCCTCAAAGCAATAAACAGGGGGACATCTTGGATTTGGCAACAGTACTCAAAAGCAATTAATAAATTGTTATAATGGGGAATTATTTGATTACAGACAGCGATTCGTTCACACGCAAAACAAAATGTTTTTTTTGCGTTGATTCGAAATGTAAGTGGAAATGTGGCGACACATATTATTTAGTCACCGAATTAAAATAATTAAAACGTTCATAAAAAATCATCACTGGCAGCGGTATGAAACTGTTATTCTAAGTGGGGCTATTTACATACAAAACATTAATTAATATTCTTTAAATCTAACGAATGAATGAATGACACAAACACATTTGTGATTAGATGATCCATTTATAAAATTTATTTCCTCGTGGCTACATGTAATATCGTTAAAATTATTACTAATTATTTGTATCAATTTTTTATCACATTAACGTGCTGTACACACAGGCGCTTTCACATGCGATTAGGTGGTTGCGTATGATTTACGTGTACACACAAAAAATATGTGTGTAAGAAATCTTTCTTGTTTTACAGAACAAACGATACCCAATGTGTTTTAAAACGAAAAAAAAACTCTAAGCACGCTTCGATTACACACATTTTCTTTCATTTTAAAGCATACATTTTACTAAGCCGCAAGTCAGAGCTCCTATGTGTAATGTCGGCTAATGATTATTTTTTTTTAAATTTCAGAGTAAGTTTATGTTATAATTGAATACATAAATAAAAAAGGCACGTAGTGCCAAAAAATATAAATTAGTGCCTATGCAGAAATGTTCTAAGTGTCGCGTAGATCAATTATTCATTTATTTTTTCACTTTTATTTTATTTCATGTATTCAATTATAAGAGTTGTTAACATTGTGTAAGTTTCTTATGACATACTTTTATATACTTTTTGTTAGATTAGAAAAGTATGACAAAAAAAAATACATATCGAAAGTACTTAAGTACACATTATTCAATTTCCGTGAAAATGAATTTCCGTAATATAACTTTCAAGATAAAAAGTAGAAAAAGATGAAAGTAAAAGTTTCATTCAATAGGAAATGTGTAACAAGTTCAGTCTTAGGATTTTTTAAAATCCATGTTCGCTGCTAATGTGAAGCATATGCACCTCAATAAAAGTTTTTCTACAAGAACTGCTTGTTACTGAGCTGCTCAACCTCCCTGTTTTCGAAGAGAGTATGGATAGAAGAATATAGCTTGGACAGAACTAATGGTTAACTAACTAATCGCTCTCGATACACCATGTTATTTTATGATTGGAAGTGTGGAGGTAATTTTTAACCCTTACATTCATGTCCATCTTAACTATCACAAAAAATTATGCCTTCGAACAGAAATCGATTAAAAAATGTTGTACGTACTGGGACGATCCGTCGCGGAAGCCAAGGACCCGACAATAACATATTTATATTTTTCCGTCACGCGAGTTTATTTAATAAATATTAATTGTATTTTATAAATTCAATATAAATAAAATTAAAAAGTATGAAATACGTAACGCGATGTGATTAGTTGCATGTGAATTGCATGCTGAATAAAAAATTCACAGTTAATATATGAATTCATATTAATCGGTTGCAGGGCCGTCAGTTGATACTATCTGTTTATGTGAGACAGTTGGTTTGGGTCCATACAAAAATATGCGCTGTATTTGCGGTCGTCTGGTGACTGTATTTGGATAAAACTAATGCTTATTTAATGGGAAATTATTTCATTTTTGGCTTCAGGTCATATTTAATATTATTACATATTGGATGAAGAAAGTATTAAGTTTCAAAATGACCACTTATTAAGAAGTGAATGCTATAGAGTTATACGGATTATTTCAATTTTAGATTGTGACTAATCATGTGATATAATGATACAAAGAAAAATAAAGAAAAAAGATGTGTTGGTTATGTAATATAATGTATTAAAGCAAGGTTTCCCAAACTTTTTGTACAATGGAACACTGGAAAATGTTTCCGGAACAAAGTTTATTATTTTATGTCGGGTAATTTATAATAGTAAACATATTAAAAAAATATATTTTATTAAATCACTTATTATTTTTTTAACATGTTACATATTAATATGAGCAAATAAAACTCTGACTGATTCAAAATCTCTATATGTACCTAGATATTTGACGTTTTCAACAAAAGTGAAAATTAGCTATTACTCAATTTTTAATATGGAATAAAAGGTGCTTAAATGTGTCGCAGCGTATATTACCATCCCAAATTTCGACGGAACACCTATTTAGGTCCCATGTAACACCAGTGTTCCGCGAAACATAGTTTGGGAAACCCTGTATTAAAGTATACATACAATAGTTTCCTATTTCCGACACATTCTACTTTTTTCATACAACAATTTCGCAAAAAAAAATTAAGCGTACGTAAAATCTTTCAATTTATTATATTATTCATTGTAACATCTGGTTTTAAGATTATAAAAGAGAAAATGTGTCGTGCGGTATTCCTATATTGAGAAAAAATGATTTCGTGAAAAAATCGACACTGTATGTAATATTCGTCTAAAAAAATCAACAACAATTCTTTTACACGTGGAAGCTTTTTAACCTTTGATACATAGGTATTCTTTGTCCTGTTATTTTGCTTGTTTGACATACAATATAGATCGACAGATTGTGTACTGTCAATTTACAAAATAAAATGAAACCACTAGATATAACCTTGTAAAATTGTATCACTATATTTTTCTGGAAATTTAAATTTTAAGCACTATTTTTTTAATTCAAAAACATGTGAAAAACCTATTTATAAATATATTTACTTAATGACATCTATGTTATTTATCATGACGTCACAAAGGCAAAAATTGGCGCGAAGAAGCTCCGTGAACCCTGCATTTTGCTGACACCGTTTTCGACATAACGGTTAAAATGGTCCTTATTTCCTGTGCCAAGCAATCCACCAGAGTATGTAGGAATACCTACGTGAGCCTGATTTGAAGCAAACAATGGGCCGACACAATAACAAAACTAATTTATGCAGAATGAATCAGCGGACATCACCTGTAGTCATGTAGTGGGCGAAAGAGATGATGACTGATGAACACAATGATATTGAAATAATAGATTTACTTGTATAAAAATCATAAATAATACACATGTTGAACCCACCTATGTACCTACCTACTTTGTTAGATCAAATTTTAGTGAAGATATTCGCAATTCTACTTCTAAGACTAAAAACCGACTGTATCTAATAAACACTTTTAATGCAAAACCAACAGTGAAGAAAATGACATCTTTTCAAATCAAATGCGAATGAAAAATAATTTGACTTACATTCAATGTATATAAAAAAAGTAATGCTACCAGAGGTGGGCTGGAGGGGGCTCGCACGAGACCTTTGTTAATTTAAGAGAAAACAATATTCTCAGATCAAATATGATATAACTGCTATTTCTGACTTATATATTATCTACGACAACTTCAGTTTACACAGTAATACATTTTTAGCCATTAAGATTGATAATTTTACGTCAAATTGCATATTGTTACATATTATAAGTGGATAAAGTAACAATCGATTGCTTATTTAAGTATTACATATAACTGTATAGGTGTCATAAAAAAAATCATTCCTTTCACAGAACACCGAGAATCGCTTTGATATTAAGCGAGCCCCTTGTTAACGTATTCGCAGCCAACCGCTGCATGCTACTATACTGAGACTTTGGTTCCCGAAGCGCAGTAAAGTTTATAAGACAACTCCCAATTATTTTTTTTTGACAAACATGTGTTACTAATGTATAATATAGTTAAAGAACTATGTTAAACTTAAATTCACTATCTAATGAGCATAATAACAATGACAATTACAACGTTTCAAATAGAATGTTATGTACGAGTTAAAATTTAATGAAGCAGATCCCATGGCCATCATTTATCAGCTTTGTGCTATTTAGATGCTGGTTTCTTTGGTTTAGAGTTTATTTCTTGTAAGATCATGATATTAGTTAGATCCAGCACATACACGAATTTCATTTCAAGAAACAAAAGCTTCATGTTATTTTTATTTTCTACTCATTCATTATTTGTATTACTTCTACGGTCCTACATCTTCACGCGTTGCCATAACAATGATGGTCACGAGTTATTAACCGTCGGGAAAAAATGGAAAATAATACATGTATTTAAACAACCTAATATCATAGTATTTTTCTGTTTGCATGGACCGAGACTAGATATTAATTGTACTTATTTTGGGACACAGCTCTTAACACAAACGACGAAATTGTTAACAGATGCAAGACATAAAAAGCCAATGCGGTTCGTTGTTAAGATTTGCGTGTTTTAAACGTGAATTTAAATACTACAGACGTTATATAATATGAAAATAAAATGTGAAGATATTTAGTGTCGTTACAACTTTCTTATAATCTTTTACTTTTTACGGTAATTCAATAACTCCATCAAACTTTTTTTATCGAATATGCATCGTATCGAAACGTAATCGGCAGAAAATCGTAAGCGATAATTTATACATTTTAAAGAAGAAGGTTGTTTTTTTAACTTCCTCTCGTAATAAGCTTGTAAAAAGAAACTTTAATTGACCCAGGGGTGGGCTGGAGGGGGCTCGGAGGGGCTCGCTCGAGCCCCTTGTTAGATTTTTACTGAGGCTAGCGAGCCCCTTGTTAACGTATGAGAAAATAATATTCTCAGATCAAATTAGTATATAACTGTATTTTCTAATTTATATAATATTATATTATCTACGACAACGTTAGTATACACATTAGTATATTTTTAGCTATTTACATTGATAAGTTTACTGTAAATTGCATATTGTTACACATTTTACATGTATTAAGTAACAATCGATTGCTTATTTAAGTATTGCACATAATTGCATACGAGATATAAGAAAAATCATTCCTTCTTCAGAACACTAAAAATTGCTTCGAGATTAAGCGAGCCCTTTGTTAACGTATTGGCAGCCCACCGCTGAATTGACTTTATTTATTTACTAACCGGATTTAAAGAATTATTTTTGTAAACTTACTACAAGAGGAATTTTAAAAAATCCCTTGTTATGATTAAAACTTGATCGTTACTGTAAAGTTTATGAATTGTCGCTTACTTTGTTCTGCTGATTACGGGTCGATATGCTGGACGGTGATTTCCTTCCACAAATAGTCATACTAAACAAAAGAATACATATTTTATATGGTTACCATTGAGACCAGTGAAGGTTGCGGTCTGTAATATTTTTCTTGCCTAGAGCAATTCGACAAATCGTGTTTTTTTATTCTAGATAGTACTAATGCCAGAAATACTCATTTCTCAAGGAATCAGTAATAAAATAATTTAATATTTGAGACAATAAATAAAACGTTCTATTTCCATTTAAAAATTTATTTTTCTATATTAAATTTCGAGAATTCGAAATGTTTAATGTTTGAAGTTAAAATTGTATATAATTAAGCTATGTTCAATTTTCATATCACACGCAACACGACATATATTTTTTTTTACTGTTTGATATTCAAGATAAAAAGAAAGTAATTTATGAAGAAATATTCGTGAAAGAAGTTGTTACAATACATACATAATTACATACTGTGCTGTCATATTAAAAATTATATCTGATTCGTATTCCCGAATATTTTTTAGAATCTCTAGAAACAACGAGATTTAAATATAAAATTCCGAGTAAACAAAATTCGCGAGAATCAAAGTTCTATAACAGTTAACTTCGATTTTTACTAAATATATCAAATATTTCGAAATGAAAATTATATATTTATGACCAATGTTGATAGGTCCTATTATAATTCAATAAATAATCGCGTTGTAATTGATTTCAAATATAAAAAGTGATATCAAAATATTGAATAAACATTGCTTATCAACTGCTATTTTCATAATGTTTTTAAACTGTACTATCATCATCATTGACCTAATGGTTTTACGGCGAGTAAAGAATTACGAAATAATCTAAACGTCTGTAGGTACGCTAAATATAATAACATGATTATTCCTCATCATTCATTTAAATCACTTTGGGATATGAATAGCACATATTCCACTTAGAACCGACATTTGAAGATGTTATCAAATAAATAACCACAAAATCCACACTTGAAAATCATGAAACCGACTCAATGCGATAATGAAATGATAAATTCGGGTTAAAATTTCATTAACGGCATACCAAAAACATTATCATGTTAAATGGTTTTATCATTGGTCAGGAAATTAAATTGTTGTTTTATGGAAACTCTGACAGTGACTTTTACAATTTATCTATGGAAACTATATTCGCTAGATTATTAAACAATAATTTACCTCACAATTTTTCGTGCTATTTTTCAGACATCAAATCCCAGTTTGGTAAACTCAAACAACGTAAAGTCAAAAAAATGGTTTAAAATAATTATTTTATCAGCGTATTTTTGTTGGTTTTTGATTGAAAATTAATTTATAAAACACCATTGAACTGACTATTGCTGTATGATACTAAATAATGTATTATAATTTATAAGTACAGATATTTAAAGCTTGATTAAATAAGCTTTTACTTGGCAGGACAAAAAATGGTAGAAAATAAACGTTTAGTCAAAATCCCTAATTCTAATAAAAAATAATGATTATTTTGTACAACTAAATTATTTTAGATTCGCTTTGTGTCTATCTCAAGTAGACGAAAGTTAGTATTTTTATAGAAATTACTGGACAAACAGAGAGAAAAGTGTAGAACTAGATTATTGATGTCTTAGACCAGCAGCAAATATGCTAACGCCTGTTAAGGATAATGTTAATAATTTTCACATATCATACATTATGATACTAATTTTCTAAAAGACTGCAATAAAATGTCTACATTATTATCGGGTTAGTCTGGTAGTATACACCAGAGTCGGGAAACTTACGACCTTAAGTCCTCGATTGGCCTTGTGGTCTAATAAGTAAGACTTTGAAACATGTAAGATAACATAACTTTTAAATTAACAAATTGTTTATGTGCACCATCATAGAAATAAAACATATTTGTTAAAAAAAACTTTCTTCTACTTATTCTACATTTTTTATTGAAAATCAGTACCGGTTTCGCTCGTCAACTGTTGCATTATCAGTACTATCAATGTTGTGTTTTATTTTCTTTAATATTATGTATTTACCAGTGAATCCATTACAAAATATTTGTGTGCTCATTGATCCTCTAATTATAACATAGTTAGACAGTAAACAATTTGCATGTAATAAGTAGACTTCATTAAAATAAAGTAAATAATAGCAAAGGATCTGTTTATTGAAAACAAATAATGCATCGCTACCCTAAAGCAAGAGTGGGATAATTCGAAAATACTAGTTTCAACATGATTAAACTTTAAAGTGTGTGTTGTACTTTTTAAATAGCGGTTTATAATATAATTATGGTTTTAATTAGTTTCTTTTACGATTTATAATAAAAGATAGTAGGTTTATTTGTATCTGTATCTAGTTATTTTACTAATGCTTTGAATTTACAGGACAATATCAACAATCATAAATGTAAAATATTTATTTTAAGTCGGACATTTTCTTTTTAAATTAAAATATTTCAGTGTTTCATAATAAAGGTTTACCTTTCAGCATACGATTGGCATACTTATCTTAAAAATGATTTTTTTCACTTTATCTCACTGTTGCTATGGTAGCGATTATTATGAAGTGCATTTGATAGAAGTTCTCAAACAATGTTATATGTATGTCCACTGACTAAGCAATGGAAGTATGTACATATTCGAAAATATCTACATAGTGTGATAAAGGTTAACTGTCCAGTGGCCGTGTGGGAGTAGATGTTATTATTTATTATATGTAATAAATACGACTATAAGATTAAAGTAACGATACTCAAAATACTCGTCGAAAATTTGACGCTCTCAATATATCATCCATTATGCTCACATTCAACGAATAATGTTATGTTATACTCCTAGTATTATTGGTATGTGCATATTTAGAAAATTATGTATTCACTTTTGTTAAGGTTTAATGAACTAATATCAACATTGAATGAAACAAATAGATAAGATAAACAACTAATGCACTAAAAGGATTCTAGAGAATTTTCGTAGAACATTATAACTCATAATATACTGATGTTAATTTAATATACACTTTTGTATTTATTAATAATAACACAATAGACGTTTAGAAAAAGGGCACAGTTTATTATTATAAAAAAAGTTCAACTAATAAAGTTAATATTTTATATTATACAACATTAACACAAACCTTACAATAATTCACATTTTTGTTTAATCGTTTTATGATTTGGCACTTTATTTATATTCGATTTACTTTTAACGTGAAAAGTAATTAAATACTATTATTTAATTGACACTTTAAATGTGAAGTTATGGATCCGCGGCGGCGTCGCGGCGATGCGTCCTGATACTACAAATACTACAGACAAACTAAATGGTGGGGGGCGGGACAATGTTGTCGGTTGTCGTATATCCATCTTTAAAATACATAACGAGCAGTTCTCAAACTGTTATATCACTCGCTCGCACAAGTCCAGACATGTAATGTGGAAAATGTTTCGGTGTGGTCACGTTCTGTTCGGCCAGTTAAATTTCATCAAGATAAAAGATATTCGCTGACGGAAAACGGCCTTGGTAATAACAGAAGGGTGGGGAATCATTTCATGGCGTATGGCCGCAATAATTCGTAATTTTAATTAGATTTACATAAACAATTGTACACTATCATTAAATCAAATGAAATTAAAACATAAAAGGCCAAACATGTTGCTAGCTTATTACTTTTGACGAATATTTATTACGTTTTCACAAAACTTTACGATATAATTCAATTAAGAATTAATTGTTTAAAAAATTGTAAACGACTACATGTCAGATATTTGCCTATTAGCAAAGTCACTTATTTGATGAATTAAAATACACAATTCTTAATACATCCAACTATTTCAGTCGATAATGTCACATGGTCAAAAATGGTGGGTTTAAATATCATTGATATTTGGCGGTAAGTTTGTGGAAGTTTAATGTAAAATAAAAATTTGATAAATTTTGATTCCACAAGTGGAATAACGAAATTATCATATTTAATTTAATATTGATTGATAACTGTTTGTTTTCTTACCTTTAACGAAAGTCTAGCGTTGTCCTACATTTAAGGCTCTACAATGTCTTGGTGTGAAGGAAAAAAAACTTACCTGAAATCAAAAAGAAAATATCATTGAAATATATAATATGTCCAAGCAGTCATAATGGAAATCCTTTAAACAAGTACAAACAGTGTGTAGCAAAAAAACAGCAGTCGTCAGTCAATAGTGTACGTATTATCAACGAGTTTTCATTATTTTAGTAAGCGGTGTGAATTTTGTGATAGTAATAAAAATATACGAATAAAACTTTATAAATGTATATTACGATTAGATAGGAGCTAACTGATTACTAGTCAAGTGATAAATACATTCTATTTATTCGAATAAATATGTATGTATGTAGAAGTAAAGCATTTAAATTTCTAGCAATTTATAAACAGTCGATATGAATTATCGGACATAAGATACTAAAACTTATACGAATCGATTGAGAGTTCCATAACCAAATCAAGCAGAACACATACAAAATTAAAATATTTAGTATTAATATTTATTATAACATAGCTAGTATTAAGGCGCTTAATTTCAATTTAATTATTTACCATGTAATTTAACTCAATGCTGACTGTCTGGGACACACAGCTGTACACGATTAAAACCAAATGCCATTTTTTCAACGCTTGAATTCTAACACCATTGCTTTACGGTCGCGAATCATGGCACCTTACGAAAAATCAGAACAACCGTATACTGTGCATCGAAAACAGATGCTCACGTCGGATAATGGAGGTGGGGTGGTTTGTTTTTGTGAAGAATTCGGAGAATATTAAACGTATAAGACAGCGCTCCGTCACGTCTTTGGTTATGGAGAGACGTTCGAACTGGCTAGGTCACGTGCTGTAGATGCTTCCGGAAAGCCTTAACTTTGCCTGCCCCTTCTTCCGACCGGATTCCGGTGTCCTGGACGACCGTCGAGTACTATCCATAGAATGTACTCGGCGGATGTCATGGGAGGAAGCAAAGCAATAAGCGAGAGACAGAGAAACATAGGCAGCGAATATGGTCAAAGAAGAAGAATATTCAAAGAAATTGCTTATTTAAAAAAGCCGAAAAATTTATTGAAAATTATATGTTTAAAAAAGTTTGAGAACTATTCCTGACAAATCCAACCACACGCATGACTCGACGCTGTTATCGTATCGCATTAAATAAATTCCAACCAAAAGATCGTAAGCTTAGCTCCGAGCTCGATTAAACGCGATAATTAAATGGCTGTTATAGCGTTTTATTATGATATGCTTACATTCATAAATAGACTTAAATTAATGAGCAGCTCTCTTTGAACATGTTTATTAATCGTTAAACGATAGAACGTAAAATATATAAAGAAAACATATTGGCGCCATTATTCGGTTTTACACAAGTATAAAAATAAATATTCTAATTTACGTTAATTAACATAAAGTATGCGGAGATTTTATAACTAGTAATATGAATATTTTGTACAATACAATGGGTTACTAAGTATTGTTTATTCTTATAATCTCTGTAATGCTTGTCGCAATTGTTTTTTTTTATATATAACAGTAAATAAAAATAGCTGTAACATATACATATACTATGTAGCTTTTCTATTTTTGAAATTCAAAAAACAATTCTTTTTGGAGTTGACTATTGTTTGATTCATCAATTGTTTTAAGTCATTTTAATCTGTACAGTAACTCTGTGTTTTTTGGTAGGCTGTCGAAAATAAGTGTTGAAAATACATGTACATACTATGTTTAAATGTTCGCTTTAAAATTTTATCTTTATATGAAAATGCGGATTTTAAATGCATTAAGAAAGAAAAAATTCTTAGTTTCAAAAAATACGTAAAATGAAAAATTTATTTTTTTATCAAAGAATTCTTTAATGGTAATTAATATGTATTGAAATCCACATATAATGTATCAAGATTCGATTTCAAGAATCTGCAGGACCTTTCTGAATAAAATACTTTTATTAAACGTATTAACAGATAAATTGTTCTTTTATCGTTATTGCTTATAAACAATGTAGATTTTTTGAACCGTGATGTGAAAATTTGAATTGCAAAAAAAATATATTTACACGCAAAAGCAGTTAAATATTAAAATATTCGGAGCGAAGTGGTCCCACCGGAAAATATTTCAGGTGCCTGATTTTATGGGCTTACACAGAAATTTAATAGGTAATCATAACGTCATTGCACTGAAACAGAGATACATTATTATATTCAATAAATTAAAAATTAGATAAACACATTTCTTGCTAAAAAATGCAATATTTCATTACGAAGATTTTTTTATTTTATTTCTTATGATTAAAAATATGTATATTTTTTCGAGATAAGATACATATATGTAAATAATATGTCTATGTATGTTAATATGCTAGGATGCTAATATGCTGGTATGCTAGTACATATACGTATGTAAAGATAAAGAACATGTTTTTTTTCATAAAACTAATATGAAAATAAGTTTATGCGAACATATTTTTTAACTATGTACGCTCCCAATGCGGTGCATTTTTTTTACTGCTTTATAGTTTATTACCACAGAAGTGTATCTACGAGAGCTGCTTGTAAAGATAAAAGGGATGAAAAGATATGGCTAGGACAGCACTAGTGGTTAGCTAAGACGGAATTTTAGACGTCACAGACATCCATTCCTTCCAATATAAACTCATAGATCAATTTATGAACACACATATTTAGATTCGAAGCCCGTGAACTCCGTAACCGAAGCCGACGACGTTGATCACTCGACCACGAACTCGACAATACACCAGTAAAGCAACTCCTATTTAGTTTTTAGAACGCCATTTACAGACCTCGCATTATAGTCTTTAACTAAGTGGAACTAACTTCCATCCAGGAGGATACTCGGAGTCTTCAAATGCAAACATGAACATAAATTTTGTGGATAGTAAAATCACACATAATTATTAATATCTTGAAATTTTATTGTTTATACGAATGATCTAACGAATAGTGTAATGACTAAAAACGAATTCCCCAAAAAGCAGTCGCTGATTAAATTCATGGGGCCCTGATTTTCGGATAGCGTAAAAACGTCAGAAAATTCCATGTAAAATAATAAAAAAAATCTGGACAAAAATTATGTGGATAATATAAGTCATTTTTAAGGCCCCTAAAATTCTGAGGAACCAAACGCGCGAAAAGGATGCACTAAATGAATTTTTTTCTTGCCTGCCTCCTGCCAGGAATTGAAATATAACGCTTTTAAATAAACTGATCTGAAACATATTGAAAAATACTCGTATCTTCCCATATATTATCATTCTTTTTTGGAATTTCTAACCATTTACTCATTCATATTTTTTACTAAAAGAGATGTCAGCATGTATTTAGCTATTTATAGGTTTTTGATATCTATAATTTTCGAAATAAAGTATGACGGTTGCAATGAAATGAATAATTTGGATGATAATTCGGTACATGAATAAATCCCCACTAATAAAAGTCATTAAGACCAATACAGTTGCTATGAACTCGACGTAAAAAAGGTAGGTAGAAATAAAATAAAACCCATCGCTGCTCTAGTATTACGAAAACGTTTATTTAAGAATTTGCAATCACCGAAGTTTAATTACATACAATATTTAACAGACAAAATTTAGAATTAACACAATACACAATAACTATTATACAACCTAGCTTGCTCACACGATTCTATAGATGTTAAGAAAATTGATGTTAAACTCTGCGCAGAGAACAAAATGGATTTTAATTTTCGTCGTATTGGAAAAATCTCAGTTCTTTCATCTCGGACGAAAAATCACAAAAGAAAAAAACTGCAAGTGAATTTACAACTTAAGTTCTCTGGAACCAAGTCCCAGAACCGGGAAGTGTCCCCCACACACGTTGTGTTCGGTTCGTGTCCCAAAGAGCAAGAAAGAAAGAAACAAAAATTACATCGGGTATCGAAAACAATGTTGTCATTTAAGGCCATAAACACTAAAACAATTGATATTACGGGTTACATGATAGCAAAATTTAAAGACAATTAATTTAGCTACACATTTTAAAATTCTGCCAGTTTTCATCACAAAAGTGGTAGTGGGAGCGGGTGACAATAAACCATACCTTATCAATATAATATGCCACTGTCGCGGAGGATTTAGAATTGTTTTTCACTAACTTTTTTTACGTCTGCTTTAAAATCATCACCGTATTCATATATAGACGATTAGAATAGTTTTAAACTTGAAGGTCTCGTTTTCATTGTCGTGGACAAATTATTATTGAACGTGTGAAGAAGGAATTCCGACATGCGAGATTATCATTTGAATGGACAAATGCGTTTAGAATTTAAAATTATCTCTCTTTTATTGAATGACTGGTTGCTAATGGTATGTAATTAGCGACTAAATGTTAGAAACAACATACTGTCCAATTTAATGAGGAGTTTGATTAATGAAGTGAACAAAACTAAGGAATACTTCACAAAAAGTAAACTAAAACATACAGTGATAAAATATAATAATTGTACAATAGGATTGAATCAAAATAGTGGGTAAAAGTAATGTAGGTAGTATATTTTTTATGTCATTAAGAAAAAAAATATTGGAAGGTATCTGTTACCTGCCTTTTTTATATTACTTGTATTTTTTTAATATGTGTAATACAAAAAACAAATCGAAGGATCATTTTCTAAAAATATATTTTTAAATTTGTTTTGCAAAAATTGAATTAAACTGAACAGTCAGCAATAAGCGTAATAATTTAGATGCATCATGTTCGTAATGTGTAGCTGTAATCAGGGGTAGACTGGAGGGGGATAGGAAGGGTTCGTGTGTGCCCCCTGTTAAGTTAAGATAAACATATGAGCCCTCTAGAGGCGAAGTGAGCCAACTAATAGAATGGTAAAAAAAATCTTGGACTTTTAAGTATAATCACGTCTTTATTTGGTGTTTTGATGGATTACATGTTTTTATTTTACGGAGATAACACTATTGCAATCCGTATCAACCGAGGTTACATCACTTGGCTCACTTGACCTCTAATGGGCCAATATATTGTTACATAAAATTATACCTAACATATACATATATAAACATATATAATCTACGACGGTTTACGTATGTATAACGTTTTAAAGTGTAGTGAGTACATTGTTCAGATATTGATATTAATTTTTCGTTAAATTGCGAGCACAACTTTATTATATTAAATAATGTCGGATTACTTAAATAATTATACAAGAGTGATTAAAAAATTAGCACTGCGAATAGCTCTGAGATTAAACGAGCGCTTTGTTAAAGTTTTGGCAGTCTACCGTTAGCCGTCATGTCTGGAATTTGGTCAACGCTTGCTATGTGTCGGTAGTCGGTACTGTTATAAGATAGCTAATCATGGAAAAATGGTGTGTTAAACATAAAGAAAAGTTTCATCTGTTGGACATTAAGGGTAAGGTTGTTTAACTTGCGAGAAATTTTGAGATCATTGGACTGACAAAGCACTTTTCTGTTAATGTGATAATGAAGCAGTCACGAACTCAAGAGAGCTGCGGTTAGATGGAGGAGAGTATCAGCCCTGCCTTCCTGCTTATCCGATACTCGTCTTAGAAATTCAAGTTCAATTTAAAAAGTCTCCTGGAAGTAATCAAAGCTATTGGTGAACACCTGGACACAAGATGTGGTGGCTACGAGCTAAAAATTTAAGAAATGATATTCCAATTATTTTTAATTTCCTGTGCAAAAGAAGAGAGGTCATTCATAATTTACAGCGTGCATTATTTATTAATCTGTCATTCTGAATCATTTGTCAGTTGAATGAATGAAGAAAATTATGAAAATTAGCCAGGGTTAATTATTGGAGATCATTCATTAACCTTTCAACACTTGGCGATTGTATGCTGATTCATCCAATGAAGTGTATTTTATTTGGAAATATTACGAGCGTTCAATAAAATCTTATGATTGGTATCAAATTACTTGCGTTTATAGTCAGTTTTTTTTGCGAAACTAAGCCTGCACAGATTAATTTTAGCCACGCACGAAGTCTATTTAAAATATTATATATATTTTGTTTACACCGAAATCTTTGCAATTCGAAAAAGACGGCCAAAGTTTTATATATTGGAGGAACACATACATACAGCGTTACGTAAAATCTCGAAATTTTCCAGAATTTCATATTTTATATTGATGAATTATGCTTTATATTCGTTCCATTAATAACCGAAGAATACATAATAACATAATTATTGACGTATTTTTTGTACAGTTATTTTACAGTTAAAAAATACAACTTCTACTGGCAAACAATATGTTCATTGTTTCAACAACCCTTGAGAATTAAATAAATACTTGGAAGATAATGATTAACTTCCATAAAGTATTTTAACCGCATTTCACTGTCGTCGTTTTGTGATAATATATTTTCAAATACTCTATCCTAAGCTTCAAAATAAATGCAGGGTATATCGTCTATAGATGAAAGAATAAAGTTTTCAAAAAAGAATCACGAATAGACATAAAAAGTAACCAAACGACAGGAAAGACAAATTCAGTAATCCAGAGGTACTCGAGTGATCCAAAAACACAAGGAAGTAATCAAAATAGGCGGAAGTACCACGACCATGAACTGAGAAATATTGAGGAAACATAAGATTGAAGACAAACTGTTGATGATAATGATATTTCAAAAATGTTATACGGTATAAATTAATGACGTTTCTAGTGTTTATTAACACTAGAAACGTCATACCTACACTTAATATTATTAAGTGGACATGTATTTATATAGGTCAGATATATTAAACTTGTTTTTGCACCATGGGCCATATAAATTATTTTGCACTAGACCACGTGTCAATTTTTTCACTATGTGCAGAAAAGTTTGTATTTTTTCTTTAGAAAGACATTCTTTTCGAATCGGAGAAATATTTTGAGTTGATTATTTTTTTTTAATATCGTTATTATTTGTACAGGTGTACATATGTGTGACATACTAAAATTAATTGTATCTTACGAATGATGCTTACAGCACAGTTAATTTTGAATTTTCATTGAAATCGAATTTGTACGGCCAAATTTATCGAGAATGTTTTAAGTGAAATTATTTAAATTCTATCATTATCAACCGCTGTCATTCCACTGATAAATGAAGGCGTTCCTAAATTCCATAATCTAGTCCAGGGGCTGTCAAACAGTGAGCGGAATTTTTGAGTTTCTGGGGATGCATCGTTTAATTGTTGATTTTTTTTATAAATTTATCGAAAAGTATTATTTTGAATAGAACATGACATTTTCAATAACTATTTTAATACAATCACTCCAAATATACATGGACGACATTTTTTGTGCTAGGGCAAACTTTTGAGACCGTGAACTGTCAGTAAGTAGTGGACACTTAATTATTTAATAATATAATCTTTTATTCATTCCTGTATTTTAGTACCTGAATTTTTAAGCCATCGTGAGTGTCAAAATAAAAAAAATACGACGACATATTATTTCAAATATACGCTTTGAGTTCGACTATGTTGGGTAGAAGGGTATTATATTTTGAGTGCAGCGAATAAGTTTGGGAACCCTTGATATATTCTGATCGCTCTCTATTCTTGTGTTATATTAAGTAAAATTTACTTAACGGAATAATATAAGGAATAGTATAAGTGTTTAACAGCCCTGACGTTGGTAATAGAATAACTCTGCAGAGCACAAGGCAACAGAGTTTGCAATGAGAATTATGAATAATTGCATTTTTTTAATAAATACCAACACAAGGAATGAGCAATTTTATCCCACGGTAATATTATGAAACATAATCATAATTATTATTGTTTTTCTCATTCTTTTGTCTCGTTCGCAAGTGTTTTTGGATATATTACACTATTGACATACTGTAGTGAACCTTGCTATCTCCAAAATATTATACATTTAACTCTTTTTCACACTTTTTTAGACGATTTTCTAATATCAAGAAATTCACCAATACAACACAGGAATAAGATACAAAAGGGTTCATTAGATCTTTTCCCATTAGACGTGTCAGACATTTATAGCGATTAAAACGATTTTTGTCTAATCCCGCATAAAAGTCCCCGTATATATTTAAGTAACAATGAATAGTATAAAAAAAAAAAATAGATATTATGAATAATATTTTATTTAAATTCTTTATTGGTTCTTCATTATTACATATTTTGGCACGATTTTCTATATCACAATGTTGTTCTATTTTTTCAAATACCAGTTTTTAAAATTCAATTTTTCTATGAATTCTATCCCTTTTAAAAAAGGTTTTTTGGAACGTATCTACCGTGTAAACAGAGTTGAGCGTACACACATTGAATAAAAAACAAAAACAAATCTTTTTTACTAATTCCACATTTATTTATCAAGATCATGAACCGTTTCGCTCGCCATGAGCATTTTCTATTGTTAAAAACATGTTAAGTACATAAAAATCAGAGTCAATCAAACATTGGCTTTGCCATCAATATTTCGCAGTCTTGTAAATTTTTGTGCTGTTAAGATGTATTAATAAAACAATTATTGTGAGAATTAATTACCAATATTATTTTCTTATATAAGAAAACATAGTAGGTTATGTTTGATTTGGCTGGGCTCTAAATATGATGTTTAATTATTGAACGTTTGTATTTGTTTCCTAAAATGATCATAGGAATACTATAATACTCCCTTTAAGAGTAACTAGTTTGTGATGGCTGGCTCTTTTGCTACACTGTTTAATAAATAAGACCGTCATCAAAACAATCAGAAGAAAATGGATTAATTTAATTATAGCTTCACGTTGATAACATTGGTGGTAAGTTGATACGACACTTATTAATAGTAATGCAAGTCCTGATGGAGAATTTTCGTCAAGTTGACTGGGATATATGCCACCGAGCTGTGCTTCCTCAAAACAGTTCCAGGAATTGAGACTTGTGACGACCGAAATAGTTCAGGAAGGAGGCGAAGAAGCGTGATACGTCCCTTCATCTTATAAATGCTCTCAATCATATTTCACTTTGGTACCACATTCCCAAATTGTAAATGCAACTTTTCAGTTACGAAACATTGCATTCGTTAACGGAAGTTAAATTGAAAATAACTAACGGTATACTATGATTGATATTAATAAAATGAAAAATATTTTTTATCGGCGGAAACAGATACGGAGAAAAGTTGTTAATATTAATTATCATGTCGGATGGCGTAGCCGATTCGTCTTTACTCGTTTGCGATTTTAATGATTTAAATCCTCGGATGAAATTGATTTTGAATATTAGCTCTATCTAATCATTTATCGGGATATTAACGAATAGCTTACTGCCTTTTTTCTTTCTAAAAAGAGAGGTTAAAGAAATGATTGATTGAATTGGTATTTACTTTGTGGAACTCTATTATAATAAGTTCAAAAATAGCAATATATTTTATTTCTATTTTTTTATTTTTAAGTTGATAGCTAATTTGACTTCGTCAAAACCAGAATTATAAATTTCTAGAAGAGAATCAAACACATTGAAGGCGGGTATGGTTTTAGAACAATCTCTAATTATTCAGATTGCTATGTGACTATTGAATTATTTAATAATATTGATTTTGATTTTGCAATTCATATATCAAATTGTTTCCAAGTCTGCCATGTGTAATGTATGTGTGTGCGTAAAAAATTGTTAACGTACTCATACTTTAAAATATATACTAGAGAGATTGGTCAAAAATCAGTTTAATTAAATTTTCTATTTAAATTTTAATAGTTTGCTTATTTTACATTCTAATTGATCAATGACCATTTCGTTATATTAGAGATAGATATGCCGAAAGCGCTGACGAAGTGTTTAGATATTTGACAAAAGAAAATATGATCATTTCTATCACCATGGTTAAAAAAATATAAATATGACCATGTAATATACCGCTCTTTCGTAAAATCAATTAGAAAGCGTAAAAATGCTATCATTATCGAGTTGTTATATTTCAGCTATTATAGATTCATTTCCTGATATTTATAACTGAAAGAGGAACCAGATGAAAATAGGGTTCTTCTGTACGAGCCCAAAGTTAAGAAACGCATCGCCACAGATTGTCTGTGGGAGATAATGCGTCCGTCAAATTCGTCTTTTTATCACAGTTAACAAACTTAACGTGAATATTGTTCTGAAAGTTTAAAGGGCCTTTATAATCCGGCCGAAACTTTGATGTGGTTCTGACTAACACAAGCTCGCTTCATTCGATAATTAATACCGGAAAGTTTTTGTTACCCACCTAACTATTTCAAGCTGTAAACTTATACAATAATAAACTTAACATATAACTTCTAACAATAACAGACGCCTCTAATCGAGCTTGCTTCGAAATTGTTTAGTTTAAATATTTAGCAAAATCTACTTCATACATTTAAGATGAAGGGCGAGATTAAGTTTCCGAGTGAAATATAGTAATAATGACATATTCTAAGATATAATATACATACTAGGTAAATTTCATCTCAGCGTTATTACTTGAAATAAATTTGGGAAACTTAACATAAATTCATATTTGGCACAAAATAGCGTCTGAGAATATGCCAGACATACCGACTACTCATACTCTTTTTACATATATTTTCCCTTCATTACATTGAAAAAAAAATATTGAATTCAGTGGCGGCAGTGAAGTTTTTTGGCTGAAGAGCCGCGCACAATGAATTTAAAATTAAACAGCCAGCCGCAAAATAAAATGCGCTCTTTCAATAGAAATAATTTATTCAATCAATTATAATAAGTACTCCGCAATACGTTTATTGAATGGTTTAAGCAAATTGAATCAATTATTCGCGAGTCATTTTTTTATTATGTACTAAAAAAATATTATTTCCGTCGACAAGCAATAGCTTTTTTACATTTTAAAGACAGGATCGTGATCATCAAAATATCAAATATTGTCATAATTTTTATCCGTGTCCTCGCCCAATGTGGAGCATATGTCATCCTAATGGAGGTATCTCAACAGTTTTTATTTCACTGATTGTGCTACAAACTGTGACACGTTTTTCGCCTCATTGAGAAAAATCCTCAAACCAAAACCTATTTTAATTGTTGTATAGTTGATATTTGACTAATGAGTTTGGCCTAGTCCATCGAACAGGTCGAAGTCTTGGACATGGCTTAGTACTGATGCAGAAATTAGTTTGATTAAATCCCACCTAAAGTTTACTAAAGAATTATAATGGCATTTTAATTTGATAATATTTGTAAATACCATATATATTTCTAAGTGTCTGAGGGTGCCATGTTGTTTATAATAAATACGTCATCTGATTTGCTTACAATTTTACAATCGGGAATTAAAATTAAATAACCTAAGTAAAAACGACAAGAAATGTATTCAATATAAAATATACACATATGTCACGGTTTTATACTAAATATATAAATATCTATAAATAGATTATTCAAGACAAATATTTTTATATTAATAATCAAAAATTAAGCTATTCAATTGTTTGTACAATTGCTAAGACAAATAAAAAAATATTCTATTCCTCAACAATATACAATTTGTCTTTGACACCAATAATAGGAAGATACTAATAAATCTTCATATAGATAATAACATGTTGTAAAACATATCGACGGAAAGCTTTACGCAACGGAAATTCTCAATTTACTAACACTTAAGGGCGAGAAATAAAATCGATGGTCTACGTCTCATCTGAAAGGTTGGGACTTGGGAGTGATTGGTGTCCTGTGATTGATCGCATCCCTCTTCAAGCACTGTCAATCTTCATTGTCCAGAAAGCAGCCGGCAGCGAGGGATTTGTGATATAAGTTCCTGGTTTGAGGATACGATACGGAGAAGGGTTTTTTTTAAATTAAAAACTTTTATGCGAAATGGAGAGCATTTGTTATTTAAAATTTCGGAACGGAGAATCTTGAAAAGGGGAATTTCGTTCTTCAACTTAGATCTCTACATACATTTTTAGTTAAATAATAATTAAAGAATGGATACTAACTATTAAGTTTCGATGTTAGTTATATTACTAATATGCTCTGCGTCCCATGTTTGAGAAACGGTTATGGTAGATAGGGGAAGGGTTATTTGAGTACATACAACATACAAATGTATGAAACCTTTAGTCTAATGACACGGTTTATATTGTTGAAAAAATATTCA
Organism: Himalopsyche anomala; assembly: GCA_031772345.1. Lineage (NCBI taxonomy): Eukaryota > Metazoa > Arthropoda > Insecta > Trichoptera > Rhyacophilidae > Himalopsyche > Himalopsyche anomala. The sequence continues at coordinate 10,270,678 of CM062821.1, read as the reverse complement.
AAATATATTATAAAGCTGATGAGACTAATTGAGTATTGTTAAAATTATTGATGGAGAAATCACGGTTTGCTTGAATGTGCCACCTTTATAATTTAAGATTTTGACTGAAGGTGCTTGGTAGAATTTCAATATTAAATTTAAATCGTTCAAATTATGTACCTTTACCATTTAATTTAGTTGCCACCTTTATGATTTAATTTTTATGGGAAAAATCCTTTTTTGAACACTATTTGTGATTTCAATTCACTTTTTGAATGTTTGATCCTCAATTAGGTGAATGCATCCTCAGAACGAATATGTATTTATTTATTTTTTGACAAAAAAACATCATTCTCAACAAAAATGACAGACTAGATTTGAAACAATATTTTACTTTATTTTTTTAAACAATTATACATCCTTTATCAAAATTGACATATTAAATTGATCGGTTGAAAATGCTGACTTATTGTACTCCAGCAGTAAATTTAAAATAATCAAGGTGAACCAATTGGTCCAATTGTCTGCCAAGCACGCATACTATATGAGAATTCACGATATTTATACCATATTATCTATACTTTGTATGATCTGTTATTTCGGATATTCATTAAAACGGCCATGCTTTGGAATACAATTATAATTAATACACAAATTGTATTTCTTTAATTAAAACAGAGTAGGTACATACATGCAGTCTACTTCTCTGTCACATAAAATAAAGGACAACTGCATAGCATGTACTTGCTAGATCATACGTTGAGTTTCAAGAACAAATACGCATAAGTAATATCAGGTCTTGTCCGCTCTTACAAGAACGGAGTCAATTGTTTTTGGTAGGTCAAGCATGTCCATGGACGTCAGGGCCATTAGCGATCGACGAGGGTATTAATAATCTGCATAGGCCCTCACTCTTGCACACAATCGTCTACAAGACATTCACTGTAGTCTAACAATAACGAAACATGTAAAATAAACAGACAATGAAAAATCGAGGTTGCAATTAGATTATCTATGAATATTTTTAGTATCTGTATAATAATCTGTTTTGGTTAAAGATTACAATACAGTTATTTTGTTTAAAAAAAATGACACGTTAAATAAAATATTTAGACATTATAGTCAATATCAGCCTAAGATATTTTATTTTTTAGCTAAATCTATGTTTTTATTGAACCAGGAAATTATGATCGCTTAACGGAGTGTATGTGTTAGCTACTCTATTATGCATCTGTTTTAATTGTGATATACACAGTGCTTTAAAAAAAAGGGGGGAGGTGGCGGAACACACTTTTTATCACGCTTTATACTAAAAGTTTTTCTCCCAATCCATGTCTGTTCCCAACGTGGAGCACATGGCTTTTTAATGGAGGTGTCTCAACAGAACTTTTTACGAGAACTGCTTGTTAGTCAGTTGGTAAAACATTTTTTTTAAGAGAGTAAGAATAGAAAGAAAGCGACAAGACTAGTGGACAAATTAATTAATTTAAATGCCGAGAAAAAGGGTGCCGGAACGCCGTTCTACCGCGTAACATGGGAGAAAGCACTGGATATACATAATAATAAAACATATTGAAAGAAAAGAACGGCGAATAATTGTATGTTTATTATGTTTGTCTTGATGTATCTGTGTCTGTAACGCACATTATCTTTGACGGAGAAACGTGCACATCAAACGCATTAAACGTTTGTTGATGGTTGGCACTCCCACCCGATAATTTCACGATAACTAAATGTAATGTATTGTTGAATAAAGAGTTTTCATTTTGAATGGAACAAATTAAATACAATATTTTTTTTTATATTGATTATTTAAAATGAAATGACGTACATAATATTTTTTTACCAGTGCTGTACAAAATTTTATGACGAATCTTCGTCCACGGCTGAAGTCATCTTCGGGATTATGGAACCATTATTTTCAAATTGAGCTTCATAAAATTAATAGAAAATGCAGGCCATTCAGGAAATAGAATGAAATCGAATCGCATTTAGCTCAGTTGGTAGATTACGTATATTAAATTTCTATTCGTAAGATTATATTATATTCCAATATAAATCTCACCATCATGATTTAAAAATATTTGTGGTTAGTTTTATAGTATTTCACCGCTCGCATTGATTGTGGGTAGGGATTGCAATACCGGACGAATACATCAATACCGGTATTTCGGTATTTTATTCGGTATTGCAAATATCAACACCTCTATTGCAAAAAAATGAACATAGCACAAACTACGACCAATTGGAACCGCAATACTCGGCGAGTAAATCAAAATCGTTAATTCGACATTTCTAAATTTCATATAAAATATCGTCATTAAAAACGGCTCGTATTTTTCCGGTCAGAATTTGTATTACATTGGTCAAAATTTATATTAAATGTTTATGTTATAATATATCGGTCAGAATTAATAGTCATGATTTAATTGAAATTAAAAAAAAATCTAACCTAACCAAAATTGTTATAAAATATTCTGACCGTTCATATTTTTATTCTGACCAATAATCGATTTAAATTCTGACCATTTAATTTGTTCCCATTAAAAACTATATCATAATCATAAACCGATGTTTTTCATAAATAACTTACGGTTTCTTAAAATTATAATACAGCATTGAAGGCTCATCAATCCTGGAACCTTTCAATATTGATACAAATCTTAGCAGATTTAAAATATTGCAATTTATCGTGAACATTTTTATTTAAATATATTTATATCAAAATTCAAAATTAGGTTCCAATTATTTTTTTCGCAACCGGTATTTCGGTATTGAATATCCCGGTATCAATAGTTCCGTTATTGCAATCCCTAACTGCTAACTGTGTGGGGCTTGGCTTACCTTCATTCTGTACGAGAAGAGGTGGGAAATCCCAAGAAAAATATTTTTTAATACGAATTAAAAGTAAAATTCTTCTGGCTATGAGTCTGAGAGAGTTTCATGCAATTAAAAATGCATTTACCGTCTGTGAATTTCAGCATCTACTTTAACAATTGTAATTTTGAATGTCGACTTAATTGTTGTATATAATGTTGAACAAAATTAATTGTTTTATAAGCACATACAATTTAAATGTTTTATCTGCACGTGCTTATTATTTTTTGGTAGTGTCATTGACTGTACCTATTATAGCTAAAAACGTGATAAAGTCGAACTATTTTTTTTCGAGGAAGATGGGACCGACTGAATTTGCTGTTACTCGTAATATCAGAGAATATGTATTTTAAAATGCTTACAAACATACCCATCACATATAGACATGAAGTATCTGGAGCGATCACATAACAAAAAAAGTCGCAATTCAAACAAAAACACACAATGAGAATTTATTTACACATCCGTTACACACATACAATTACATTTTTCTATCAATCCACTTTTGTTATAAAATTGAAAATTAATCCTTATTTCATTGTTTTCACTCTCATCGTTTCAAATTTTTGACGATATTTTTGCTAGGTATGCCCGAGAAGTAGCTAGTTATAAAAGTGGATAAATGTATGGAGAAAACCATAAACTAAAATGTCAACGAATGTTTCTTCATTACATCCAGGGATGGGCTGGAGGAGGCTCGGGGGGGCTCGCGCGAGCCCCTTGTTAAGATAAGAAAATCATTCGTCTTAGATCAAATTTTATAATTTAAAATAGATTTTTTCATTCAGCGTTGTGGGCGTCCGTGAGTCCCAATACGAAAAAACATTTTTTCGATTGATTTGTCTATTTTCTGTTCGAAGGAATGGGTGTTTGTGATGTCTTAAGATTGCCTCCCACTTTTCCGATTGTTCAATTCAACTATTAGTTAATCACTAGTCCTGTCTTATGCTTATCATTTTATCCCTACTACTCTCTTTGGAAAAGAGAGGTAGAGCGACTAAGTAACAATCAGTTCTCATATAAAAATAACTTTCGTTGAGATACCTTCATTAGGAGGTCATATATTCGACATAGGAAGCGGACATGGATAACATTTACCGAGCCCCTTGTTAAGATATTGGCAGCCCACCACTGATTACATCCGAGATCTCGCTATTTCCATGATCGTAATAAAATAACCGAGATCGACTGTTAGTGATTTTAATTTATATTTTACCTTTAAGATATTATGTGTGTAAAGAATTGTCATCAACAACCTGCGAGCGATGGGTTTAAGAACGAGTTACTCTACTGACACTTGAGGGAAATGATAAAAATAGCCGAAGAAGGAAACGGACCACCTGTCTGGAATCTGAGCCAGCTTTCTTGAGTGTTCATGTGTTATTGTTAGAATCCGCTGCAGCTAAGTGGTGCACATTTGTTTAGATGATCTCAATAGCACTTTGATTAAAGATCAATCGGTCGCAGAAGAAATGTCACGAATACAAATGTTTGCTCAATTCTACACTACAAATAAATGCAAGATGTTATCACAATAAATAAATAATATTGATTTTGTTTTACAATTAGGCCCAATAGAGGTGAAGTTAATCAAGTGATATTTTAAATATAAAAATAAATATTATAAACAGAATTTAAAATTAATGGGTTATTTTTAATTTAAGTTATTTAGAGGACCCTAAGATTCGGAGGTCCCAAAACCACGCCTCAAAATCCGTCAATGATAGAATTATAAATACACATTGGGCAGTATGTATGAATGAGGAAGTTTTTGATTTTGTATTATAAATTAAAATGAATTCAAGAAAATCCAGGAAGTACGTGCCAGCGTAAAAGAATCGGAACGCGTATAGAGAAGCTTTCGTTCATTCAGAAGCATCCGTTGATGATTCAGATGATGATTAATAATTGCATTAATTCATTCACCGTCACGGACATTTACACAAGCAAGATGTAATATCTCTTAGCCTTGGAGTAAGGCGATGTCTGCTAACCAAAGTCAAGTCTGAACCGACAGAAAATCAGTTGAAATTATGTAAATGTCTTTATATTCGTGCGTTTATTCAGTCAAGGGTTTGCAATACCGGTATTACCGAGCCGTGCTCCCGGTAATTTGGCTGTTTTTTCAAAACCAAAATACCGGTATTTCGCTATCAAAAATAAACAAACATAGTTCAGAGAGCGGAGTATTTTTTAAAACTTGCGCTGTATCACACGTTGGTCTTTGAAAAATTTGCACTTTATAATATCGAATTCGCGACAACAGTTGTATTTTTTTTTTGGAAATGTTTTGGTCATTTATCGAATTTAGTTTGTGACACTTTGTACAATATATTTAATTGTGTATTCCACTGGTATTGCAATCATAATTCGAAATCTAAGAGTGGCAGGGCGAAACTAAAAAAAATAATAAGTACTGTCTATTTTATCATCTACTATTAATTTTATTTAGTATTATATTAAATAGGTACTACACTTTTTTAAAACAATATTATTAGGCGAATCTTTGATCTTTCAACTGTGCGAACCAGTGTTATATATTTTTCACTGTTACTTGAAGACTAGCTTCATTATGTAAATAAAATAAACAATTCATATATACATAGGAAACTATGTATGTACAGTGTTTAGCAAGGACTAGTTTGGGACAGCATTTGAGTAGCACTAACTTGATAAAAACTGTTTCGACGTTTCTCTCAGAAAGATTTTTATCTAGTTTCGACCAGCGGTGGGCTGCCAATACGTTAACAAGGGGCTCGCTTTATCTCAAAGCAATTCACAGTGCTTTATAGAAGGAGTATATTTTTTATCACTCCTTTGTTATAAGCAAAACTTAAATCAGCAATCTTTTGTTACTTAACACACTTATAATTTGTAACAATATGCAATTTACCGTAAACTTATCAATCTAAATGGCCAAAAATGTACTACTGTGTATACTGAATTTGCCGTAGATAATATATAAGTCGGACATTGCAGTTATATACTAATTTGATCGGAGAATATTGTTTTCTCTAAAATTAACAAGGGGTTCTCCGGCCTTATTATAATTTAACGAGCCCCCTCCAGCCCACCCCTGGTTTCGACATTATCACCCTAAGTCCCTGAATCGATCATTATTATTACAAGGATATTTTCTAATACCGATATTTAGAGTGAAATACCGGCAGCGATATATTCGCACGAAATTGCCATCCCTATTTCAGCCATTAGCTTGTTTTTCAGTATATAGGCATGGACGCCACGGCGTAAAGAAATTACCAAATTTGATGCCATTGTTAGTGCAGACTACTAATGAATATTGCTTCCTGTGATCAGTGGAGGACTCAGGTAATAAGTAGTTAATGGTTATATCTAGAGATCTATTTAAATGTAAACAAAAAATATACGAAAAAACTGCAGTGTAAAAAACGAATAGATTATGTTATGCTGTAGGTCGGAAAATGTGTAACGCGTTTTCATGTATTTTTTTGGAAAGACTTATGCAATAAATTTGCATACCATCAACAAAAAAATATTTGTAAATGCTTTCTACGAGTACAAAAATAAGATGTTATATTTAAATAGTTACTTCAAATGCCGAATTATTTATAATTTCTCAAGTTCGCGCCTGTGCATGTTTATTGAAGCGACCATCTTGGGTAGTCGGCGTGACGAGCGACGTCCCCGAAACGAACAAAAAAAAACAGCTGACATGTTCATAAATATCCGCCCCCACCCACCCATAGAATATGAAGGTTTAATTTAAATATTTTTTATAGTATGAAAATAAAAATAATAGAATTTTATTGAAAAAAAATATTGTTGGTTCAATAGTATTTTCTTTAGAATAATATGAAATAGTATAATAAAAAGGTGTTTTAAATAATATATTATATAAATAAGGGTTATAACTAGTTCTAGAATAGTATTGGCCTCATCGATATACCTACATTTCGTTTCGAAGCACTATCTCGATGAAGTAATATAGAAAACACTGCCATCTATTATCAAGTAGCATACTAAATAATTTAAAAAATCCTACATTCAATTTCATTAAATATAACATCAAGAATAATATAAGCAAAGTGAATTTGTTTTTATTCATACGCATTTAAAAATACTAAATATATAAAAAAAAAAAAAATTAAATATATTCTTTGTGAATTGTAAAAATAAAAACGTATACCGACATCTATTATTCAACATTTTTACTTGTTCGTGCTTATTAAAAGACTAAAGCAGTTTTCTGTTATGACAACGAGCGAAATAATAGATTTGAAAATAATTAATAATAGCGTTCCATTTGAAAATACATTCAATTTATTATTGTAAAGTGTGACAAATCGTAAATCATAGTTTTCTGACACGTTTCATCGCTAATTAAATAACAGTTGGCCATATTTAAAAACATTCACAATGTGGCCGAACGTATTGGAAACACAGATAATATAATATTAATAATACGTAGGTATTGAAACGGGACATTGACTTGATGATTACTCAACGATATGTTACCATACAAACATAACACCGTTGTTTAAATCTCAATTTTAATCTTACAGATGAAACGTTTGACACGTAAGAAATCTTATTGCTGTACAGTTAGTAAAGCAAGATTTCAAGCCACTGTTATAATAATATTTATTATACACTTATGTATTAATACTGTAATTCAAAAGGCAATTTTTTTTTTGGAAAATGAAGGATTAAGAAGAGGACCATGACTGGAGATTCTGTGCTAGTGACATGTATCAATTAGAAAATGAACTTTATAGCTACATAGATCGCTAGAACTTTTTATCGAAATCCTAGTCGGTTTAAAGTTTAGACATTTCTTTTATTACTACAAGTAAGATATCTAATCATATTTCTCGACGATACAAATTTTAACCTTCGATGTCCTATAGGGTGCAATTGCGTTGCATTTTTTTTTTTAAATATTTCAACCATTCGCTAAATACTAATAATATCTAGCTGATATTTATTGTAATCTACAATGATACATCAATAAATGCAATATAAATATTTCGGTACTCATGGTGGCAGTAGATATCTCGAAGTGTAGGAATGCGTTCAAAGTTATACTCACTACCACTCCGGCCAGTGATGTTCCTAGGCTATGTGCCGCCCCTAGACATAGTTTAAAATAGCGCCCTTACTATCGCCATCGGTAAAAGTCATATTCAAAGAAGATTATCGCTTTAAAGATAAGTATTGTTTACCCATCGGTCATAATAATATTACCATTGAAAAAATATTTTCCGACATTTTTGTGATTATTTGCCGCTCTCTTGGACTTGCCGCCCCTAGGCAACTGCCTACTCGCCTATGCCCACGGAACGTTCCTGACTCCGGCTATCAATAACAATAAACCTACTAAAATAACAACTTTCCAAAAAGCTGTTAGATAATTTAGTCAATATTGTACATCAACAAAATTACATCAAACAAGCCATTCTCAATCAGTTATTAAGCTCGGCCGCCTAGCTTTGTTAAAAACATGGCACATGTAAAAGGAGTGGTACTCTTTATAATCATTCAAATCATACCCCTTACCAGAAGGGGTAGAAAGTTTTAGTTGTCAAAAGATTGTACATATTGAGAGACACGGGGGGAAATTTAATACTGCTAATATTGAGAAATGTTGAATGTCCATTGATGAACACGACCTTTTGATAACATAGTTAAATGCCACCGTACTTTAAAATACTCATTTGACTAAAATTATGTGCCATGCACACGGAATGGCGATGACGTTGATTTGGATCGGCAGTTCACAATCGACGATTAAAACTGTAATTTTTATCTATAACACAATTAACTTACCCATAATGCTTATATCCTGAAGCGATGTCGTGTCGTCCTGCTGCGTTTCAATGAGCGTCTCCTCTGCAATGGATGGCGCCGCCCAGCATCTGAGAGCCCCTCGAGGACCACCGGCACCCCTTCCAGAGCGAGGACCGTTTTGGGCACCGCCGGAATCCACGCGCACCCGGGGGAGAGTTGAACCCATCTAGAAATTAATAGAAAATCATTTTAGCGTATTTTAAATATGATAGTTTGAATCATAATAAGTAAGTATATAAAATGCACGTTCTAAAACACACTGTTTTAGATAATACACAATTATTAGAGATACAATTATAATTTTTAATACATCAATATATTTTATATTTTAAAATAAGTTTCTATATATCTCTCCACATATAATACTTTCGATTGTTTTACACGAAGTAACACGTGTACTGCTTCTTTGAGAAGCACTGTCAGACTTAAGTTCAAACGAAGGACAAAATTGAAACAAAATGAAAGCAAGTCCTGTTTGCTTGAATTTGAAATGAAACTGTAGATGGAATATTATTACATATATTTACACTAGACAATTGTATTGGAAATTTATACGATTTTATAATGTTTTGTGTCTTGAATGTGAAGTAATAAGATAACATCTATGCATATTGCTGAGGTAACTATGACATTAACTGAATGAATACCTCTTTGCATCTAATTCAATCAAATTTAACTCTGAAAGTTTATAAGAGCTCATTGTATGTGGCAAACGATCCGTGGATCTGAGTGATGTAAACATGCCCTCTAATATGAGATATCTATCACCAGGTCTTTGTGCTGTTCCCTTGGTGCGTATTTATGGTTTTATGAATGCAGAGAATGTAGATTCGAAGAAAAGGCACGCCTTGAGGCCTGATATTATAGCGGAGAGTTCCGTCGTCTTTATTCAATATATGTAGGTTCAACACACCATCTCTTCCTTGTCGATTCCGTTGAAATATGTTTCCATAATATTGACTTGTGTTGAATATACTGCCTCTGAATATTTATTCAATACAATCTCTTCACCTTGACGGCCCTACCTAGTATCCCTTTTTTTATCAAGATCTTACGTGTCTCATTTGTAAGTATAATAACTGACCACTCGATTCAGACATCTTATCTTAAGTCTAAAAGATTTCAGTTATGTTGGTGACCCCTTTCTTATTGTCATAGTCGAGGGGTGGGTAACCTTATCATTTTTAAATGCCACATTCATTTATATGATTCAACGTAAGGCCGTAGTAAAGAAAACGTTGAAACCCCCCGTTTTTTTCGACTGGCGATCATATGATGGGTTGATTACGCTCTTTTTCTAAGCGCTTGCGAATATTTTTTGATCAAAGTGAATATTTAAATCTAGTCAAAAGGCCTCATCAGAGTAGCCAAGAGACCGCAGGTTCCCCTCCACTCTCATAGTCCATTATAAAATAGTTAGACCTCCTTAATTACTTAAGACATAATTTTTGCAGTAGGAAAATAATATCACACACAACTGAAATATTTAAAATGAACTATTTCAATGTGATGTAGTAATTTCATAATTTTATTCGCAGAGTAAATTATATTGTGTATGTTTTGGGACTTAACATACAAGCCTGCCTAGCACAAATCACCACAATATTATATATAGCTGCTCAGGGTGTGAATTCACGCGAAGAAAGCTTCGCTCAAAAGCTTGATGTATGTAGATGTTACGATGTTGGCTCACATCTGCAATTGCTACAAATTTGTTTATTTTAACATTAAAGAAGATTTTTTCAACATTTTCTTGATTGTGTACAGTGTTGGTTTATTCGGAAATAGATGCAGTGACGTTCTTAGGCTATGTGCCGCCCCTAGGAAAAGTTTAAAATATCGCTTTTACTATTTTTCTATTTTTTTAAATTATCTTATCTGCCGCTTATAGTGGTGAGATCGGTAAATGACATATTTAAAGACGATTTTTTACGATAAATTAAACTACTGTTTAACCCATCGGTCATAATATTATTTCCATTGAAAATGTTTTTCGTTTGCATTTTTTTATGAAAGACATTGAGCCATCATATTTATTCTAAGTCAAATTCGTACGTTAAAAATAATCAGTAATTTAAATAAAAACTGTGATCATTTTCCGCTCCCTAGGATTTGCCGCCCTAGGCAACTGCCTACTCGCCTATGCCCTCGGGACGTCCCTGCATTCAATTTACCAATAATAATTTTCATACAGTCATAAAATTGCAAATATTTATCACCGCTCGATTTTTTCAACTAACGACATCATAATTTCGCCTTCACACATTTATTATATTCAATTTATAAATACAGTATAAGTTCATAAATACAACATTTCGCATCTTCTACCATTTTTTTTCCATCTGGGTGTGTCATAAACATATCCGAATAGTCAACGTCACGCTCCTCTGTTGCGATGTTCACGGGTTCGTCATGATTTTATTTAAATCGATTTATGGATTTGTGTTCGAAGTCATGAATGTATGTAATGTCTAAAATTACCTCCCGCCCACCCATTTCTAAAATGAAAAGCTTTAGCGAGAGCGATAAACGAACTACCAAGAGTACTGTCCGATGCCTACCCTCAGCTGTCTATCCGACACAAGGGAGTTTTAATGTGTCTACTGTCAACTTATTCTAATTATAATTTGATATAACCAGAAGCGATTTTAATTGTAATATTATAAATTAAATTGTAATAAATTCCAGGTTTAAAAATAACTATGAATTTATTGTTAGTGCCCTCTGTAGTATAATTGTTTTTTGAATAGTTTGTGACTGCAAATTATTATCATTTATTTGTAAAAGATCATATACATTTTAATAAGGTATATTTAATTTAGTGCCACTTATTCTTATTTTCTATCTTTATCTGTAAATTCTTTTCATATTTATATTACCAATCGTTTGTTAAAACATTAAAGGTTGTACTTGGTTTAGTAAAAAGGGAACAAATTAAATGGTCAGAGTTTAATTCAATTTTTGATCAGAATTCAAATAAACTTTTGGTTTGAATAAAATTCAATTTCTGGTCAGAATAAAAATATTATACGGTCAGATTTTTATAAACATTTCGGTTAGGTTTTTTTTCAATTTAAATTATGACTATTTTATATAAATTCTGACCATTAATTATTTATTCGGCCCTCTGTACACTGACCGATATATAATGATCATTTAATATAAATTCTGACCAATGTAATATAAATTCAGACCAATGTGATAAAAATTATGACCGAAACTGTATGAAAATTCAGACAGGAAAAATTCGAGCCTAGTAAAAAAAATAGCACTGTATTAATGTACGTTCTTATCAGTTGATACTTGTGATGGGCGAAACCGATGCTGTTCGTATTAGATTAGTATTGAATTAGTCCAAAATAGTTATTTTTATTTTTTGAATAAAGAAGAGTTTTATCGGTTGAATTACTAAGATACTTCTATACTAAAATAAACGATTAAAAAATATTTATTTATAAAATATAAATAAGCGTGTTGGCAGTGCCGGTGCGTTGTCATTTGGGGCCCTAGACAACGGTTATTGGCGCCCCCCATTTTTTCGAAATAATGAAAAAAATTAGAAATCATTAGAAACATTTTTTAATCTATCCATGACCGCCCCCAATGTGGATCATATGGCCTCCTAATGGAAGTATCTCAACATAAGTTTTTTACATGAAATGTTTGTAACTTAGTCGCCCAACCTCTTTTTTCGAATCATATAGAAATAGATACATAATTACAACGAAAAAATGTACTACACATTATTTATTATTATCAGTGTATATAATAAATAATTAATACTCCACTTATGCGCCCCCTAATTATTTGCGCCCTAGGCGGTTGCCTATTTCGCCTGTACGGTGATGCCGGCCCTGCGTGCTGGTATTATGTATTAGTGTGTGTACTATTATATTTAGTTATTAATCATCTTCTTCCCTCTGATAAGAGCTATTCACCACAGATATATATTCACACTTGAAGAAAGATTGAAATTTTGAGAAGAGTACGAACGACAACTTGCATTCGAAGGAATTTATCTGTCATCGTTGTTATATTATGAACTGTGTTTCTCACGAGTTTGATCACTGGAATCTAAAACTAGACACACCTCCTTTAACAAGCGGTCAAAGAGTTCGACTATTTCATAGTTACATTACGAGAAAGCCTGCATTTTCATTTCGACGTACGTATAACAAACAGATGATAATAATTGTAAAAACATGAGACGTTTTTATTAATTAATATATAAAGTATTTATATTTCGATTAGAGAAGTATCAGCTAATAAATGTCATGTAAAAAGATATTAAAATGTAAACAAAGTTTGATAAATAGTCAAAGTGCATTATAATTAAGTCTCATATAAGAAAATAAAAACAAAAGACTTCTTAAGCATTTTTTTCATTTCATTGAGTTATTTTTAATATTAAAAATGTGTCTTTAAAGGAATAAAACACAATTAATATTAGTTGTTTATTGAAGCTACAAATAAAAATAACGCAAAATAAAATGTTCCCTAGTTAAATTAAAACAATCTAAACTTGTGTAATAACATCGTAGAAAATTCTCTGCAAATTATCTTTTATTTTTAAAAACTTTTATGTCTTTATAATAATTAATAAAAACACAATATTCCTTTGTACTTTATTCTACTTTATTTAATAGGTCAGGACCGGTTTTACTCATTGCGAGCATTGTCAACTGATAAGAAAAACATATAAACAGTGCTATTTATACAACATTAAATTTAAATAAAAGGTACATATAAGCAACAATTAACAATGAAAAGAATTTACACAAAATTAAAATGCTTAATACCTATAATATGAATAAATATAATGACTTTCCACCGTATTGACAGTAAACACCCTAAAAGTGATCTTTAAAATAAAATTGAATATAATAAAAATGATTTATTGTATTATAGTTAAGTTTACATGTTTTGGATGAGATATGAAAAGCAGATACGTGGTTGAACAGTGCTGATAATGTGTGTATTAGCGGTTTATAATAATTTATCATAACATTATTTAGTATTAAAAACGAGTTCGAGCCGACATGTAAAGTGAATTGTCAAGTCATTGTCTCGAGATAACCATGAACTTGCGGCATGTGGATTCTTTTGCATAATGTATTGAGACCGCAGATATTATTACTATCAATTTGTGAGCAATTTCGTAAGACTATAATAAAGACATATTGTGAACACGCTCTTGCAGTGCCGGACGTATTGAGTGGGCCATGCTTTTACTAGTAGAGGGCGGGCTAATATTTACATTGTTTTAATTTCAAATAATGTTCATCAGACACGTTTGAGTGCTGATGAAAAAATATATACTCACAACATCTATATAATCACGAGAACAAAGGAATACAAAAACATTTTTTCTCTCAATATAAAATATACCGTTTATTAAGATTATATGCTTTCATATATCAACGAAATTCGTTGCGCAGGGTTGTGGAGTCGGAGTCGTGGATTTATGGTATTTGAGGCGGACTCCGACTCAATGGTAGTACGGTAGCACAATGGTAGCTAAAATTAAAACTGGCTGTGTAAATTGTTACAAAAAATATTAGTAATTGCAATACCGGTATTACCGAAACCGGGATCCCGATATTCGTGTTGTTTTTTTCAATACCGAAATATCAGTTTTGAGAATGAAAACATTCCGTTATTTTCATTTTCAAAAACCATCAAATTTTTTTTTTTTTTAGATGAATTGAAATAATTATTATCTGCCTAAAGATGTATCAATATGGACAGGTTCCAAAATTGAGCCGTTCAATAATGTATTATTATCTTAAGAAACAGTGATTTATTTATGAAAAACACTCGGTATTTTATATGAAAATTCAAAATGTCTTAATACCCATTTTGATGAACTCATCCGGTATTGCGATTCCAATAGGCCGTATTTTTTTAAAACTTTTTTCATAATACCGGTATTGATATATTTGTCCGGTATTGCAATCCCTAATTTAGATATAATGATAATTGCCTAAAAAGTTATATCATTATACTCCTGACACTGTTTTCAAAAGAAAATATTATCGCCTGTTGATAAATGTAATAAGGTAATAAACCCCTATACTAAATTAAGACAATTTTAGTATTTCCCAAATTGAATTTTTGTAATAGACGATAACGTCACCGTTCTGGTAAAAAAATAAATTGAAAAAAACTAGTTTTAAGTAAATCGTTGCTCATTTTGTATGCGTGTGTGTCACTTACATGGAATTGTACAATATTATTTTCGAGCATCTACATAAAGTATTATACATTTAATAGCAGTTGAGCAACAAATATATGCTATCTTATTTTTGTTGAATTCCCTATTAACAGATAATACGCAGAAAGGAAAACTTTTGTTTCCTTTCTGCATCACGCCTAAGATGATATCTCCTCAATGATATAGTTAAGATACATTTTTTATAACAATTTGATAGGCAATAATAAATAAAATTTAATATATATATATATTATAACGGTAAATTAAATAGAATTGGTATAACTATAAGTAATAAAGTAATTAGGTAATAATAACCAATGATGATAGTTGATAGAAAGGAAAGCTATCAATAATTTCATAAAAATCTGTTTTTGAGAAACGAGAATCAGAATTATTCCAAATTTCACAACTCACAACCTTTTGATGCGCCCTGTAGAAAGGGTTTGAAAGTGGTGTGTTGTTTGAGAAGAGCATGTTTACACTCAAAGTCGTTTGTAATCCATTAGGCTCAGATAATACATTCCTTATGAAAATTGTTTGAAACAAAGTAACTGTCTGTGCAATTAATTTCTAATTAAAATTAATTGATAAGTTCTCAAACGTACAATGAACCGGTTAGTAAGGCGATACTCGAATCATTCATTATTACTCTTATGAAAAGGTGGACAAAAAATGTATCAATTGGTGAGTACTGAGTAGGTATCGGATGGTACAGGTCATCCATCATGTCTGATGGTGCCTCATTCGGATAGTGACGGTAGACGATTGTACTGCAATGTTTGTCTAAGATACAGGAAGATCGGGAACAATTATTTGATATATTTTAATATTCAATAATCAAAATTACGAATCTATTTATTTGGAAAAAATGATTTAAAGATTCTAAAGCGAAGGTAACAAATCTGTAGCAATGTTGGTAATTAAGCGCGGCCTTGAGAGAACAAATGAGAGCCCCTCATCAGTATCAAAACTCATAATATCCATGTGTGATGTTTTTGAGATAAGTATGCTAAAAAAAATGCATTACTAAATATGTACATGTATGAAAAAATAGTTGAGTATTAAAATTTACTTTGAACAATGTTAAATCCTCGGCTAAAAATTGCTATCGATGTTTTAGCTCACCTTTTAAATGAATAATGTTTGTATAGTGCTGAGCCTTGCCAATTATGTCAGATTTATTTTTAAGAAGTCATATTCGATTGTATTTACAAAAAAATATATTAAAGAAGAATCATCCTTTTTAAGTCTAATAAATAAAATAAATATCTCCGTCCTCGACAGCGGTAGACTGCCTCCGATCCCCTATCATCGCATCGCCTCAAGGCTTGTCGTTGTCGCCGTCTACTGGCAAGGCGAAACGGAATGAGCTGTGCACCAACCGCTATCAATAAAGGCTGCCTTTTCCACCCCTATAGACGTGCCCTTCAGCCGGTATACTGAGAAACAACTCCATTGGATGACCACCTTCCTACCTTTATCGAATTGTTGGTAATCATATCTTTTTTAATTTATCATCTTAAAACTGCAGAAAACCTTCTGAATAATTTGAATCGATATTTTCTAGTCATATTAGTTTAACATCTACTATATTTGCAACGTGACTAAACTTTCATCGCAGTACTGCAAAAATCACAATTATAATTTTTATATCGAAGATTCTTCATATGATTAAATTTTCCGTAAAAATATGACGGAACAAAATGATTATGTACAAAAAAAAGTTAACTAAAGCAATTAATTTATTACCAGGACTGTCGAGTCGTGGAAATATCGACTGCAGGTTCGTCATTTACGAATGGTCTCTGGTACTCAGATTTAAAAAAGATGTTGATCAAAGTTGTATGTAATATATTTTGCGTATTTTTCAATATTTACTAAAATTATATTTTTTGTATTTTCATTTAATTAATAAAAAGGCGTGGAAGTCGACCGCTTCTTTTTTAACGAATTCGACTTCGCCCAAAACACTACGACTCTGACTCCGAATACACAGCCCTGGTCATTACGCTCTTCTGGGAAAGCTAACGTTATGAGTTTTCTACTACATGTTGACGATATTTGGTATTTTCGAACTCCTGGTTCAAAATTTTGTAACCACCCTACATCCACTAACCATCATAATATCGCCGTTGTGGCATCTACTCAACACCCACATTAGTAGATAATTTAACTTCTAACTCGTAAATTTTAACCCACGCCAAGTTATGTAATAATTTGACATCATTATGCACCGAGTGAACCGAGTATAACTGATGATACCTGTATTAAATGCGAAAGCTGCCAGTTCTTCAATGCGAAGTCGGTGTAAAAGAAATAAAAAAAAAAATGTAACAAGAAATGAAGAAACTAATGAGCAACATACATAAATAAAATTAGCATCACAATAGTAGAAAAGTGGAGACAGTTTTAATCAGTGATACTCAAATTGTTTTGTTAAGTTATGCGTGTATTATTATTTATAACATTGTAATAAATATTAAAATCAGACTTTAATATTCAATTACATGTTTTTCGAGCGTGCATAATATATAAATACATCGGTGATTCACTGTTCCTCAGGTTGTATCCTGAAATCGATGCAGTAGTCGGCTTACAACTGGTTTACCTTATGTATTTCTACGCATCTGTCTATCCTACGACCCTCTTTGGAAATGGAAGTTGAATGGAACAAACCACCCTTCAAACGTCGTCACATTGTGCTGTATGTAGGGCTTCCAATTAACCGGACTTAAACACTAACCGGTTTTCGGTTTTTTTCTGACAAATAAACCGGGTAACCGGTTTAAACCGAAATATCATGTATTTTGATTAGGTAGGTATGCAAAATTTGGCATAACAGCTAATACTCCAATTTCAATAAAAAAACACGACATTTATCTTAATAAAACTCTAGTTACCAAACCTGTTTGCTATGGCAAAGTAACAATTGCTATAACATGTAGCATGATAAAAAAATATACGTCAAATAAAAAAAAACAGAGCTTGATTATAAAACTCACCAAAAGACTGATGTTTAAATGCATTCAATTTTTAAAAAAAATACCAACTGGATAAGACAAGAAATCCAACGTTTAGACAAAAATAGAGTAGAATACCAAAATATTCACTTGTCAAAAAAAGTAATTTCTGTTCACAACATGGACAACTTTGAGACAGAAGTAGATTATTTTACAATATATATATATATATGTATATGTACATGTTTGTTGTATTTTGTGAATTGTTTCCTATATAACGCAGTAAATTCATTATAAAACATTTTTCTTTTTGTAAAAAACAATGAAAAATAAGAAAAGTTTATTTTTGATAGAACCCGGTTAACCGAGAGAAATAAACCGGTTTTCGGGTTTTTTCAAAACACGCGATAAACCGGTTAACCGGTTTCGGTTTAAACCGGTTTGGAAGCCATAGCTGTATGTCATAATTTGGTAATTGATAATTTTAAGTGGGAACAAATTAAATGGTCAGAATTTGAATCAATTTTTGGTCAGAACAGAACATGAACGGTCAGAATAAAAATATTATACGGTCAGAATATTTTTTAACAATTTTGGTTAGGTTAGGTTAGGTTTTTTTAATTTCATTCAAATTATGACTTTTTATTTTGAGCGATATATTATGACCATTTAATAAAAATTCTGGGCGGAAAAATACGAGCCATTTTAAATTTGGGCTGCGGTGTCCATAGATGGGCAAAGAAATTGGAAGATCCAAAATGGTGAGATTTATTCGATTTTGTAAGAGTCCTCGAGAAGACACTAGATAACAAATATATGCTATATAAACAAACTAAAAAAGACGTATTTTTCTCCATACACTCAATTTAAAAAATAGGAATCTGCCTATGCGCTTTTATACAGTGAGTTATGACATCTCTAGCCTAGAGGGTAAAAGCTCTGTTAAGCAATGATAATAATTGATGATTTATTATAAATTTAATGCTATTTTTTAGATCTAAGTAACAGGTCTCTATGCTGTCTTTCCTGTTCGAATTGATCTCGAATGATTTTGGTTATTATGTCAAATGACGTTAACTTCGAGAATATAATAATGGCTCATTGGAAATTGTATATGATGCCATATATAATACATGGACATTTTTTTAATCATTTTTGTGACAACTGTGCTTTATCCAAAAACGAAACTAAATGTCGTACTAAAATGAAAACCTGTCCGTAAACCTAAATATAAGTCACCGATTGATTATGCCTATTGAGTTTGTGAAACACTTCCGTTAAATGTGAAGATTTAGAAATTGATGCAGAATGAGAAATATAACGAACCTATTGTCATTCATTACTGCCAATTGAACACTTTTCATTGAATTAAAAAAAACGGCAACAATGGATATTCGTTAAGTAGGTAGGCAGTAATCGAATAACTTATATTGTGTGGTGCGGGGTGCGGGGTGCTCAATTCCGCTGTTTGTTATCGTTACCATTACCATGACGACCGATCGCATGTTGAAATAAATAAACATTACTTCGCTTTCATTAGGAAAAGATAATTATTTTCGGTCATGGCAACATTTTAGAAATGAAAATTAAATTTTACCTAAATTTAATTTTTTAAAAACCTGACAATGTGCAGTTCATATACAGAACAGACATAGTCATGAATCAATATGGGATAATTTGAAAAAAAAATATATAAACATTGCGTTTGACAATGACCAAACATAAATATAATGTATTGCACATAACAGTTATGTAAATACATATTCAATATTACACAAAACCTCTAATGTATTCTGGTCCACACGTGTGACAATTGCTAATGTATGTAGACATTTACACATTACAATGTTGTGTTGACAACCGTGCAGTGACGTGCGATGAGTAAAATAAAAAATGTACGGTGAGTATTTTTTTCAAATAAAGTAAATTTTTAAATTATGTATGTCGACTCCGTGGTGTCGTGGTTAACCCTTTTCTTACTATGCAAAAAAAGCACAAGCTCCTGAGCTGTGTATCCGTTACACATCAGGCAAACAGGAGTGAATTATGACAATTATATTTATTACTGCTGTAGTAGTGTTATACAATTGTCATGATTCACTCCCGTTTGCCTGATTTGTAACGGATACACATCTCGGGAGCTTGTGCTTTTTTGCATAGTAAGGGAAGGGTTAACATCGTTGGATTCTGTGACAGATCACACTGGTTGATTAAGTCCCAGTACGAACACCATTTTTTCAATAGGTTTATTGATTTATGTTAAAAGACATACATAGATGTTTGTGATGTTTAAAAATTCCCTACACCATCCTTCCATCTTAATTAGTAGATCACTGGCTCTGTTTTAGACATTATATAACTATCTCTACAATCTTTGAAAAAATAGAGGGCGAAGAACTGAGTAACAAGCAGTTTTCGTGTAAAAACTTTTTTTGAGATACCTCCATCAAGAAGACTATGTCCTACATTAAGAGAAGATGATAAGAGAGATGGATTTAAAAAAATCAGCTGAGCGAGACCGGAAAGTTTTTTTTTATATTCATAAAACTTACATACTTTAATAAAGGTTCTATTTATTTTTGTTAATACCTTTGAATTTTATGTGGACCGAATTTCGGAAACACACTTTGTGGTCAGTAATAAATATTACACAGTGAAAAATATTTCTGAGTAATTCAGGGCTGTGGAGTCGTAAAGAAATAAGACGACTCCGACTTTAGTTTAAAATACGACTTTAATTATTGTTTTAGGCTTAGTAGCATGCAGTGGCGACACTTTTGACCACAGAATTTAAAAACATTTTTTTTAAAAGGACTCGGGAGTTAAAAAAAAAATCGAGCTCGACTCCAGTTAAAACATTCCGACTCCACAGCCCTGTAAAATTTTACTTATACAACTGTCCTGTATTATCTTATATATTATTTACCATGTCACCAGCATATGGACTCCTAATGGAGTTTATCTCAACAGAAATGTTTCTACGAGAACTGCTTGTTACTCAGTTGCTCAACCTCTCTTTTTCCAAAGAAAGTAGGAATAGAAGGAAAGGGCAAGGACAGAACTAGTGGTTAGCTAATCGCTCTCAATACGCCCAGTTCATAGGATAGGATGGGTGGGAGGGAGGAATTCAAGACATCACATACATCCATGCCTTTGAACAAAAATTCATAAATCGATTGAAAAATCAATTTATAAAACTGTCCGTACTGGGATTCGAACCCGTGACCTCCGTAACCGAAGCCAAAGACGTTGACCACTTGACCACACAGGGGGCAAATGTATATTTAATCTGACATAAAACAACTTCGAGAAAAATCAACCGATGTAAATTCTTGTTAAACATTATACATTTTAAAAATTACCGTCTTTAATAATATAAACTGTTCGTCATGGCACTGTAGGAAGCCGAGAAGTATGTAATTTCAATAGACTTGTAACGTGTGGGCGATGTTAAGTCGACATTTCCTTATCATATGGATCACAGATTCGATTCCACGTTTATCGACAGGATATGTTGTTGCTTGCTCAATGGCATACTGCAATCACAACTATGATATAATGGTGTCTTATTCATTCAGGTGTTGGATATGAAATCGTGCTTATACACTAATTTTAATTTTTCTATCGAAATTAAATATTTATATCGACTGTGGAAAGGAAAAATGACGTAACCCACAAATTTTACAGAGGCGCAAAAAACGCGTTTTGATGATTTTGTGCCATATGCAAACTATGAATTATACACAACCTTAAAGTGCACGGAGACTTCTGAACTGGTGTTAAATTGACATAATCTAATATTAATCAAATAAATTGTCTATAAAAAACCTTTATTTCAGTCGTTTTTCTTGATTTTAATTTTTTACACGGTCACCATTTTCAAACTTAAAAGCTAAATTTAGACACTAATTCGGCATTTGCAGCTTACATCCTTCGGATAGAACGTGTATCAAGTTTGATACATTGTGATTATCGAAAAAACCTGTTTTGAGAAAACTGTGGGTTACGTCCTTTTTCCTTTCCACAGTCGACAAGATGACTGGTTCCAGTGGTTACTCGATGTTACTGGCCGAATTCTTTAAATAAACTATCGATACATATATAATAATTCCACTAAGTAATTGAATAAACGATTATATAATTTAAATAAACTTTAATTATTACAATAACGTGACATGATTGCAGTTATGGTTTGTGTTATTATAAATAAACGTGCCATTATTAAGTCACTAGCATACTTATAATAATAATATAATTTGAGTAAACGTGTTTTACTCAGAACATACTTACACTAACTGCATTTACTTATTTACTTACTCATCAAGTTACTGAACTTTAATTGATGATTAAATTTTGAGTGTTCATTCAATTTATCTTGCAAAACACTCAGAATAACTTCCCACGAAAACATAATTATCTTGATTGCTAAAATTACTGATTTTTTCTATACATCATACATTCTTTGAAGCTGCAAAATTGCCATTATTTAATAGCTTATAAAAACTTATATTATATTTTTTTAGTAGAGTTTATTGGCATTAGTCTCTTCAAATAAAAATATAAGATTAGTTATCTTACAATAAATAGTGAACGAAATCCATTTAACATTTTCCAGAAATAAGTAATCTAACAAAATACCAGTCAAACCAGAACTATTACGTATCAAAATATAGCATTGGAATTTGCCTATGACATACTCAAATATCGTATCAGTTGACTGCGATGATTCGAAAATATCCAATTGATTTAATGGGCTTCAATAGGTTTATCAAAGATCAAGGGGTCAAATTCTTTACTAGTCTTCGAGCAGCTGAATCAATATCTTAGAAACAATTGATGATAAAACAATGCACTACGCCTCAATTGACGTCCATTATGTTATACTTTAAATTATATCATAATACGCACGCACATATAATAATCATGTTGAATTATTATAAGTGGATATTGATTATGATATATTTTAGTAGTCCTAAATCAATGACTTTAGTTCGGTGGCGATATTTGTTTTAAAAGTATTGAACTAACTTAATAGCAATCAAATAAAGAACGTGAGACCACCGTAATTATAATGTCTGCGTGAAATCAACAATCGCCAACAAAATGGATGATATAAAAGTTAAGAAAAATCGAATATATTCATATTTTGAAACTGAATAAATCAACAGTTATTCATAAATACAGCAGGAAATAAATCATACAGTTAAAAAAATATCTTCAAAGTATAATAACTATGACGAATCTTTCTAAAAGCATAATATTGATTTTACGAGTTTTTAATAAATGTCATTGATGATGTCATAACTAGGGATTGCAATACCGGTATTACTGAAATCGGTATACCAGAATCCATAGTTTTTTCAATACAAAATACCTGTTTTGTAAATGAAAAATACTGGTATTTCGAAATTAAAAAAATCAACTCAAGTCGAATTTTGAATGTATAGAAATCATCGCATCTTTTAATAATACCTAAATAGTGTAAACTCGAAGAAAATAATTTAATCTTAGATGAATCGGACGAAGAGAGATTCGTTGGAAATTTAAATCGTCTATTACAGTGATCGGCAACCCGCAGCTCGAGGGCATTTAGGTGACTTTGTTTTTAGGTTTTTAGGTGTTTGCCAAGAGGGTAAATTTACATATTTGTTCAACGAGAGACGTTTATGAAAATTAAGCAGACAAAACAATGTATAAATCGAGATAGGTGGAAACATTAGCACTTTTTCGCCAGACAAACTGTTTCATTGTCTGGTCGAGTAAAATGGTCAAAGAGTGAATTTGTCTATCAACCAGGGCTGTGGAGTTGTTAAGAAACGAGTCAGACCTGAAATTAAATTAAAACAAGACTCCGACTTCAAATTTGTCTTTTTTATGTGAACAACATTTTTTTCCTCCCTTGAAATATTTTTTTGCATAACTTCCCTTACATTAAGTTTTTTAACGTTTAATAAATATATAATAACATGTGTCGCTGTAGACCAGTGTTTCTCAACCTTTTTGGGAGCGTGGCCCCTTTTGAGTGTCTTTATTTTTCTGTGGCCCCCATACCATTGTTTTGTGAACATTGAAACCGTGAAAATTATAATTTCAAAAACCCACCTTTTTTTATAGCTCTTCCGAGATTTTCGAATCTAGAATGCCAGTAATTTATTTTATTTACGGATTTACAAAAAATAGCTGCGCGACGTCCGCCATTATGCTCTTCCCTGTATCGTTTTATCAATACACGTGACCCCCTTAAACTGTGCTGTGGCTCCCAGAACAAAAATAAATCTCTGTTGCCCCCTTAGAACACGCTGTGGCCCCCTGGGGGGCCACATGGCCCACCGTTGAGAAACCCTGCTGTAGACGACTACATTCACCCTTAATGGGTTCGGACCTTTAATATTTAGGCTAAGTAAAATGAAATAGTGCCATTTTTGACACAAGCGATCAGTAAACACAAATTTTAAAAATTGTCGCAGTCGCCGGAGCTTTGGTAAAGGCAGTCCAATCCACGAATCCGACTCCGACATGACAGTGTACAGTTAAACTTCCGATTGATTCGAATGTGATTTGACTAAATAAGCTTCCAACTGTGTTATCCAACAAATATAATATATGAAGATCTTAGTCATAAACAAATCGTTCAGGGTGCCCGTTTTAGTATAAAGGTTATCGAACACTGGTGTATGTTTTTGTTATAATTCGAAGAAAACACATTATTTCAGAAAGTATGCCAGTTCCTTATAACACCATAAGTTACTTTCCACATCATACCGTAACCATTGGTGAACTCGTTAATCAATGGTAACGACTCAAATGCCGTCAGTTGTGTGATTCATATGTCAGATTGTGCCGATTAAAAACGCATTTGAGAGTAAAACATGATAGACATATCTTTGTTTGTTTCTTTAATTCAAAGAAAATTCAATGTTTGCTTAATTCGAATTTAGAAGACAAAAAATCAAATCTAACACTTCCAGCATGTTGAACATAATAAGGTAAATAATAGCACATTTTATAAAGACCTTCACGTTGGTACGTATGTATACTGTTTAGATGTTTTCATAAGAAAAACGTATTGATGGGTTGTTAAAAAGGAATTTTAAATTATAATTTATATCACTCCACGACTCTATTGAATTTCTAAGACCGAATGTGTTGGCCTGACGGCTACGACTATGAATCTTTTCAAATTATGTATACGATGAAATATGCAGTGGACTCTCTTTTTACTTGTTTTTTTACGTGGTTCGATGCTACATTTCTTGCATTTAGGTTCTTACTATTCAGTACTATGCGACGAGAGATATGTATATTTATGTAATCCCGAAAATTTGGAAATAAACTTTACAAATGCAGAGATGAAATCGATATCATACCAAATGTGCGTAAACGGATTTGTCTAACTGCTTTGTCTAATAATGAATAATCTTTGTTATTTAAAAAAAAAAAAAAACTATATAATTTAAATATAACTAGCTGTAAGCCCGTTGACCTCAACGGAGGGATTTTTGTTGCATTTTTAAGTAGTCAGAAAAGTTACTGGCGTGAAAAATAAATTACTAACCTATTTATTGAATAATCCAGAAATTCTGATAGTAAAAGAAATATCTCGGGGCGTATATCGACAGCCCTGCCCTGCAGTATTTAAATTGTAAATTATTTATTTTTGGAATAATGTTCTAGTTTGCTAACAACTATTTTTCGTAATAGCAGAAATTTCGTAAGTTATTGAATTTTTGGAATAATGTTTAAGTTTGCTAACAATCATTTTTCCTAGAAGCAGAAATTTTGTAAATTATTTAATCTTTGGAATAATGTTTATGTTTGCTAACAACCATTTTTATTAGAAGCAGAAATTTCGTAAATTATTTTATTTTTGGTATAATTTTTAAGTTTGCTAACAATTATTTTTCCTATTAGCAGAAATAGACCTCGTAAATTATTTAATTTTTGGAATAATGTTTAAGTTTGCTAACAACCATTTTTCATAGTAGCAAAAATAGTCCTTGTAAATTACTTAATTTTTGGAATAATGTTTAAGTTTGCTAACAATTATTTTTCCTTTTAGCAGAAATAGACCTCGTAAATTATTGAATTTTTGGAATAATGTTTAAGTTTGCTAACAACCATTTTTCTTAGAAGCAGAAATTTCGTAAATTATTTTATTTTTGGTATAATTTTTAAGTTTGCTAACAATTATTTTTCATAGTAGCAAAAATAGTCCTTGTAAATTACTTAATTTTTGGAATAATGTTTAAGTTTGCTAACAATTATTTTTCCTATTAGCAGAAATAGACCTCGTAAATTATTGAATTTTTGGAATAATGTTTAAGTTTGCTAACAACCATTTTTCTTAGAAGCAGAAATTTCGTAAATTATTTTATTTTTGGTATAATTTTTAAGTTTGCTAACAATTATTTTTCATAGTAGCAAAAATAGTCCTTGTAAATTACTTAATTTTTGGAATAATGTTTAAGTTTGCTAACAATTATTTTTCCTATTAGCAGAAATAGACCTCGTAAATTATTTAATTTTTGGAATAATTTTTAAGTTTGCTAACAACCATTTTTCATAGTAGCAAAAATAGACCTCGTAAATTATTTAATTTTTGGAATAATGTTTAAGTTTGCTAACAACCATTTTTCATAGTAGCAAAAATAGTCTTTGTAAATTACTTAATTTTTGGAACAATGTTTAAGTTTGCTAACAACCATTTTTCTTAGAAGCAGAAATTTCGTAAATTATTTTATTTTTGGTATAATTTTTAAGTTTGCTAACAATTATTTTTCCTATTAGCAGAAATAGACCTCGTAAATTATTGAATTTTTGGAATAATGTTTAAGTTTGCTAACAACCATTTTTCATAGTAGCAAAAATAGTCCTTGTAAATTGCTTAATTTTTGGAACAATGTTTAAGTTTGCTAACAACCATTTTTCTTAGAAGCAGAAATTTCGTAAATTATTTTATTTTTGGTATAATGTTTAAGTTTGCTAACAACCATTTTTCATAGTAGCAAAAATAGTCCTTGTAAATTACTTAATTTTTGGAATAATGTTTAAGTTTGCTAACAATTATTTTTCCTATTAGCAGAAATAGACCTAGTAAATTATTGAATTTTTGGAATAATGTTTAAGTTTGCTAACAACCATTTTTCATAGTAGCAAAAATAGTCCTTGTAAATTACTTAATTTTTGGAACAATGTTTAAGTTTGCTAACAACCATTTTTCTTAGAAGCAGAAATTTCGTAAATTATTTTATTTTTGGAATAATGTTTAAGTTTGCTAACAATTATTTTTCATAGTAGCAAAAATAGTCCTTGTAAATTACTTAATTTTTGGAATAATGTTTAAGTTTGCTAACAATTATTTTTCCTATTAGCAGAAATAGACCTTGTAAATTATTGAATTTTTGGAATAATGTTTAAGTTTGCTAACAACCATTTTTCATAGTAGCAAAAATAGTCCTTGTAAATTACTTAATTTTTGGAACAATGTTTAAGTTTGCTAACAACCATTTTTCTTAGAAGCAGAAATTTCGTAAATTATTTTATTTTTGGTATAATTTTTAAGTTTGCTAACAATTATTTTTCATAGTAGCAAAAATAGTCCTTGTAAATTACTTAATTTTTGGAATAATGTTTAAGTTTGCTAACAATTATTTTTCCTATTAGCAGAAATAGACCTCGTAAATTATTTAATTTTTGGAATAATGTTTAAGTTTGCTAACAACCATTTTTCGTATATATATAAATAAATAGTTAATTAAATTATTATATATAATTGAGCAGCCCTATATAGCCGTTCACAACCCTGCAGGTGGAAATCTTGGAATTCAAAATCGTTTAGTGCAAGATTTCACCCACAGATGTCATTATTAGTTCACTAAAAACGCGTTTTTATTTTTTGCTTTGTATTATTTAAATTATATAGAGTTTTTATATCGCTTTTCTCAACTGGATCGTGGAGCAGTGGGTTAGCTTTCCGAACGTCGCGCATGAAAATTGGGGCATGGTATCGAATCCCACAGCTTGGGAGAAAATTTTTGGTTATTACGATAATTTTGTTTGACTTCAAAAATTCACTCATGACGTCAGAAAAAAATGAAGAAATGAATTAATGAAGACAGCGGGGCAGGATGGGGGGGGGGGAGGACCGTCTTTCTTGACGTCATCGAAAAGGTGAAATCGCGACCATATACAAACGAAAAAAGTATGTATTTGGTGTGAATAAAAAAATGGCGACAGCGGGGCTGGGGCGGAGGAGGGGGAGGGAAAATCGCGGACAATCATTCAGACGGACGGACATTATCGAGTATTAATATATAGACTAGCTGTAAGCCCGTTGACCTCAACGGAGGGATTTTTGTTGCATTTTTAAGTAGTCAGAAAAGTTACTGGCGTGAAAAATAAATTACTAACCTATTTATTGAATAATCCAGAAATTCTGATAGTAAAAGAAATATCTCGGGGCGTATATCGACAGCCCTGCCCTGCAGTATTTAAATTGTAAATTATTTATTTTTGGAATAATGTTCTAGTTTGCTAACAACTATTTTTCGTAATAGCAGAAATTTCGTAAGTTATTGAATTTTTGGAATAATGTTTAAGTTTGCTAACAATCATTTTTCCTAGAAGCAGAAATTTTGTAAATTATTTAATCTTTGGAATAATGTTTATGTTTGCTAACAACCATTTTTATTAGAAGCAGAAATTTCGTAAATTATTTTATTTTTGGTATAATTTTTAAGTTTGCTAACAATTATTTTTCCTATTAGCAGAAATAGACCTCGTAAATTATTTAATTTTTGGAATAATGTTTAAGTTTGCTAACAACCATTTTTCATAGTAGCAAAAATAGTCCTTGTAAATTACTTAATTTTTGGAATAATGTTTAAGTTTGCTAACAATTATTTTTCCTATTAGCAGAAATAGACCTCGTAAATTATTGAATTTTTGGAATAATGTTTAAGTTTGCTAACAACCATTTTTCATAGTAGCAAAAATAGTCCTTGTAAATTACTTAATTTTTGGAATAATATTTAAGTTTGCTAACAACCATTTTTCTTAGAAGCAGAAATTTCGTAAATTATTTTATTTTTGGTATAATTTTTAAGTTTGCTAACAATTATTTTTCATAGTAGCAAAAATAGTCCTTGTAAATTACTTAATTTTTGGAATAATGTTTAAGTTTGCTAAAAATTATTTTTCCTATTAGCAGAAATAGACCTCGTAAATTATTGAATTTTTGGAATAATGTTTAAGTTTGCTAACAACCATTTTTCTTAGAAGCAGAAATTTCGTAAATTATTTTATTTTTGGTATAATTTTTAAGTTTGCTAACAATTATTTTTCATAGTAGCAAAAATAGTCCTTGTAAATTACTTAATTTTTGGAATAATGTTTAAGTTTGCTAACAATTATTTTTCCTATTAGCAGAAATAGACCTCGTAAATTATTGAATTTTTGGAATAATGTTTAAGTTTGCTAACAACCATTTTTCTTAGAAGCAGAAATTTCGTAAATTATTTTATTTTTGGTATAATTTTTAAGTTTGCTAACAATTATTTTTCATAGTAGCAAAAATAGTCCTTGTAAATTACTTAATTTTTGGAATAATGTTTAAGTTTGCTAACAATTATTTTTCCTATTAGCAGAAATAGACCTCGTAAATTATTTAATTTTTGGAATAATTTTTAAGTTTGCTAACAACCATTTTTCATAGTAGCAAAAATAGACCTCGTAAATTATTTAATTTTTGGAATAATGTTTAAGTTTGCTAACAACCATTTTTCATAGTAGCAAAAATAGTCTTTGTAAATTACTTAATTTTTGGAACAATGTTTAAGTTTGCTAACAACCATTTTTCTTAGAAGCAGAAATTTCGTAAATTATTTTATTTTTGGTATAATTTTTAAGTTTGCTAACAATTATTTTTCCTATTAGCAGAAATAGACCTCGTAAATTATTGAATTTTTGGAATAATGTTTAAGTTTGCTAACAACCATTTTTCATAGTAGCAAAAATAGTCCTTGTAAATTGCTTAATTTTTGGAACAATGTTTAAGTTTGCTAACAACCATTTTTCTTAGAAGCAGAAATTTCGTAAATTATTTTATTTTTGGTATAATGTTTAAGTTTGCTAACAACCATTTTTCATAGTAGCAAAAATAGTCCTTGTAAATTACTTAATTTTTGGAATAATGTTTAAGTTTGCTAACAATTATTTTTCCTATTAGCAGAAATAGACCTCGTAAATTATTGAATTTTTGGAATAATGTTTAAGTTTGCTAACAACCATTTTTCATAGTAGCAAAAATAGTCCTTGTAAATTACTTAATTTTTGGAACAATGTTTAAGTTTGCTAACAACCATTTTTCTTAGAAGCAGAAATTTCGTAAATTATTTTATTTTTGGAATAATGTTTAAGTTTGCTAACAATTATTTTTCATAGTAGCAAAAATAGTCCTTGTAAATTACTTAATTTTTGGAATAATGTTTAAGTTTGCTAACAATTATTTTTCCTATTAGCAGAAATAGACCTTGTAAATTATTGAATTTTTGGAATAATGTTTAAGTTTGCTAACAACCATTTTTCATAGTAGCAAAAATAGTCCTTGTAAATTACTTAATTTTTGGAACAATGTTTAAGTTTGCTAACAACCATTTTTCTTAGAAGCAGAAATTTCGTAAATTATTTTATTTTTGGTATAATTTTTAAGTTTGCTAACAATTATTTTTCATAGTAGCAAAAATAGTCCTTGTAAATTACTTAATTTTTGGAATAATGTTTAAGTTTGCTAACAATTATTTTTCCTATTAGCAGAAATAGACCTCGTAAATTATTTAATTTTTGGAATAATGTTTAAGTTTGCTAACAACCATTTTTCGTATATATATAAATAAATAGTTAATTAAATTATTATATATAATTGAGCAGCCCTATATAGCCGTTCACAACCCTGCAGGTGGAAATCTTGGAATTCAAAATCGTTTAGTGCAAGATTTCACCCACAGATGTCATTATTAGTTCACTAAAAACGCGTTTTTATTTTTTGCTTTGTATTATTTAAATTATATAGAGTTTTTATATCGCTTTTCTCAACTGGATCGTGGAGCAGTGGGTTAGCTTTCCGAACGTCGCGCATGAAAATTGGGGCATGGTATCGAATCCCACAGCTTGGGAGAAAATTTTTGGTTATTACGATAATTTTGTTTGACTTCAAAAATTCACTCATGACGTCAGAAAAAAATGAAGAAATGAATTAATGAAGACAGCGGGGCAGGATGGGGGGGGGGAGGACCGTCTTTCTTGACGTCATCGAAAAGGTGAAATCGCGACCATATACAAACGAAAAAAGTATGTATTTGGTGTGAATAAAAAAATTGCGACAGCGGGGCTGGGGCGGAGGAGGGGGAGGGAAAATCGCGGACAATCATTCAGACGGACGGACATTATCGAGTATTAATATATAGACTAGCTGTAAGCCCGTTGACCTCAACGGAGGGATTTTTGTTGCATTTTTAAGTAGTCAGAAAAGTTACTGGCGTGAAAAATAAATTACTAACCTATTTATTGAATAATCCAGAAATTCTGATAGTAAAAGAAATATCTCGGGGCGTATATCGACAGCCCTGCCCTGCAGTATTTAAATTGTAAATTATTTATTTTTGGAATAATGTTCTAGTTTGCTAACAACTATTTTTCGTAATAGCAGAAATTTCGTAAGTTATTGAATTTTTGGAATAATGTTTAAGTTTGCTAACAATCATTTTTCCTAGAAGCAGAAATTTTGTAAATTATTTAATCTTTGGAATAATGTTTATGTTTGCTAACAACCATTTTTCTTAGAAGCAGAAATTTCGTAAATTATTTTATTTTTGGTATAATTTTTAAGTTTGCTAACAATTATTTTTCCTATTAGCAGAAATAGACCTCGTAAATTATTTAATTTTTGGAATAATGTTTAAGTTTGCTAACAACCATTTTTCATAGTAGCAAAAATAGTCCTTGTAAATTACTTAATTTTTGGAATAATGTTTAAGTTTGCTAACAATTATTTTTCCTTTTAGCAGAAATAGACCTCGTAAATTATTGAATTTTTGGAATAATGTTTAAGTTTGCTAACAACCATTTTTCTTAGAAGCAGAAATTTCGTAAATTATTTTATTTTTGGTATAATTTTTAAGTTTGCTAACAATTATTTTTCATAGTAGCAAAAATAGTCCTTGTAAATTACTTAATTTTTGGAATAATGTTTAAGTTTGCTAACAATTATTTTTCCTATTAGCAGAAATAGACCTCGTAAATTATTGAATTTTTGGAATAATGTTTAAGTTTGCTAACAACCATGTTTCCTAGAAGCAGAAATTTTGTAAATTATTTAATTTTTGGAATAATGTTTATGTTTGCTAACAACCATTTTTCTTAGAAGCAGAAATTTCGTAAATTATTTTATTTTTGGTATAATTTTTAAGTTTGCTAACCATTATTTTTCCTATTAGCAGAAATAGACCTCGTAAATTATTTAATTTTTGGAATAATGTTTAAGTTTGCTAACAACCATTTTTCATAGTAGCAAAAATAGTCCTTGTAAATTACTTAATTTTTGGAATAATGTTTAAGTTTGCTAACAATTATTTTTCCTATTAGCAGAAATAGACCTCGTAAATTATTGAATTTTTGGAATAATGTTTAAGTTTGCTAACAACCATTTTTCATAGTAGCAAAAATAGTCCTTGTAAATTACTTAATTTTTGGAATAATGTTTAAGTTTGCTAACAATTATTTTTCCTATTAGCAGAAATAGACCTCGTAAATTATTTAATTTTTGGAATAATGTTTAAGTTTGCTAACAACCATTTTTCATAGTAGCAAAAATAGTCCTTGTAAATTACTTAATTTTTGGAAAAATGTTTAAGTTTGCTAACAATTATTTTTCCTATTAGCAGAAATAGACCTCGTAAATTATTTAATTTTTGGAATAATGTTTAAGTTTGCTAACAACCATTTTTCATAGTAGCAAAAATAGTCATTGTAAATTACTTAATTTTTGGAATAATGTTTAAGTTTGCTAACAATTATTTTTCCTATTAGCAGAAATAGACCTCGTAAATTATTTAATTTTTGGAATAATGTTTAAGTTTGCTAACAACCATTTTTCATAGTAGCAAAAATAGTCCTTGTAAATTACTTAATTTTTGAAATAATGTTTAAGTTTGCTAACAATTATTTTTCCTATTAGCAGAAATAGACCTCGTAAATTATTTAATTTTTGGAATAATGTTTAAGTTTGCTAACAACCATTTTTCATAGTAGCAAAAATAGTCCTTGTTAATTACTTAATTTTTGGAATAATGTTTAAGTTTGCTAAAAATCATTTTTCTTAGAAGCAGAAATTTCGTAAATTATTTTATTTTTGGTATAATTTTTAAGTTTGCTAACAATTATTTTTCCTATTAGCAGAAATATACCTCGTAAATTATTTAATTTTTGGAATAATGTTTAAGTTTGCTAACAACTATTTTTCGTATTAGCGAAAATTTCGTAAATTATTTAATATTTGGAATAATGTTTAAGTTTGCTAACAACCATTTTTCGTATATATATAAATAAATAGTTAATTAAATTAATATTTATAGTTGAGCAGCCCTATATAGCCGTTCACAACCCTGCAGGTGGAAATCTTGGAATTTTCAGAAGAGTTCAAAATCGTTTAGTGCAAGATTTCACCCACAGATGTCATTATTAGTTCACTAAAAACGCGTTTTTATTTTTTGCTTTGTATTATTTAAATTATATAGAGTTTTTATATCGCTTTCCTCAAGTGGATTCGTAGATCAGTGTGTAAGCTGTCCGAACGTCGCGCATGAAAATTGGGGCATGGTATCGAATCCCACAGCTTGAGAGAATATTTTTGGTTAGTACGATAATTTTGTTTGACTTCAAAAATTCACACATAGACGTCAGAGAAAAATGAAGAAATGAATTAATGAATTAATGGCGACAGCGGGGCAGGATGGGGTGGGGGGGGGAGGAGGACCGTCTTTCTTGACGTCATCGAAAAGGCGGAATCACGACCATATACAAACGAAAAAAGTATGTATTTAGTATGAATAAAAAAATGGATGACAGCGGGGTTGGGGCGGAGGAGGGGGAGGGAAAATCGGGGACAATTTACAGACGGACGGACGGACGGACGGACATTATCGACTATTAATATATAGATAAAGAAGAATGAATTTTCAATTTTTAAAAAACCTATTGAATCTATTTTTATACAAGGAAACCAATCCACTATTTTTTATTATTTTTGTAGATACTTACCTATTTTTTTTTAACACGGTATTATGTGGAACGTATCCACCGTGTAAAAAGAGAGTCTCGTGTGTATGGAAATTAATAATCAGTTAAATAATAAATCTTGCATGATAAATATTCTTTATATTCACATTGTATTTAATAAGCTTTCGCAGAATTGCTGCGGTAAAAAAATACACATACGTGAAAGCAGTGCTCGTGGGTTTGTTCCTTGAAACTCATGCAAATTTGTTATAAAACATAGCCTATCGTGGTTCGAATCCCAGACGGGACACGTACAACTTCCATCATGAGGTCATAGCCCGAAGCGCTCCCGTCTCGATGTTTCAGCTCATGATGTCATCAGGAGATTTACAAGCACGTACGTAATATAATACATAAGTATGGTCGAGATTATTATGCACACAAATATGTAACTTTTTACTTAATAAGGCATTTCAATGTTTTTTATTGGTATAAAGAAGTTGTTAAGCACTAAAAAGACTCACCCTTTCCCATCCAAATAGCCATGGAAGTTCCTTTATAAGCAGCGTGAAAGAATAAAAGCATGTATAAATATAAAACAACGTCAACTTAAACATGACATACGAAATATAGCAGAATGATAGGATTCTATTTTCATTTCGTAATGCACACAATAAGAGGTAACATAAATTTAATTTAGGATAACTTTCAGACATATTTATTTTACTTTCAGTCGTAATTTCGCCAACATATTATCTAATAATTTTATACAAATTTTAAAATTAAAATAACTTGATTCAAATTCAAATTACACACTGCGTTATCATTACTGCAATTTCCCTTTTTTTAATACATACATAAATCGAATGAATTGTGATTCAGTTGGCATATTATTCAAATTATTTGAAATTTATAATGCTTCTCATTAATATTACGTTGTCACGAAATGTTTCGGCATTGCTCTTGCCCTTCAATGAACACAATTGCAGTTACCATGCAATCATACCATATAAGAAATTCGTTGTTAATTAAAATTGAAAAATAATTTAAAAATAGTATCCGGAGAATGAATCTTACGAATTCAACATCTTTCTTTAAATTTCATTTAAATATACAATAACGACAAGATATATATAATAATTTATGTATGTTCAATGCCTGAAAATATATACAATATTTTTAGTGGTTAACCCTAAGATATTGTATCAATAAAACTTGTTTATTCGCAATTTTTGACAGTATGAGTTTCTTGGGTACTATTCTGTAATTTATTTTAATTTTTATAATAACATTTGAATCCATAACTTATGCAGTGTTAGCATTTTCACCTGACAACGATATGTAAACGAAGCGAAGAAACAAAATCTTAAAAATATTTCAGCGCTCACAAAAAAAAAAAAAATCTATAGACAGAAAGAAAATACTTTGATAAATACAATAGAAACATTACAATTATACGTAACTAATATTATTCTAGAATGCTTGATATAATTATATAATAAATACTTCTTTTTGTTTTAAGCCTTGCCTGTTACCAATAAAGAGCATACAAATTTAAGAATTCCTAATCCTCTGTGCTTGTTAAAAAGTTGCTGAACCTCTTTTTTTAAGCGAATATAGATATAATGATGAGTATAAGACAGTACTAGTGATTAGTGAATCGCTCTCGCTATGATCAGTTTTGAGGATTGGTTCGGTGAGAGAGAATTGTGATGGTTTGTTGCTGGCTAATTTTTGAAAGAAAATAAATGATGTTGCATGATGCATTTGATTATTCAAACGATTTAATATAGTATTCAAAATAATTGGTATAAATGTCGGTTGGAACGGATAGCGCATAGTAATTAAATCGAAACTGTTTTGAAAAATAAGATCATAAATTATTGCAGTAAATAATTTGCATGTTCAGTCATTTTCCGAATGTTTTATGGTTAAATTAGAAAACAGTGGATATTGACCATTCGTCAAATTCGGTAAATAGAGTATGGCAAGCAAACAGACGCAGACGGAATCACAGATATTCGCATTGATGTAGAAATATCCACAAATACACAAATGACTATTATGGACTATTTGTAAATAAATATTTTTAAAAATCTGCTACATGCTACGAGATTTATGTATAATAATTATATTATATAAGTTTTCTGATTTATTATAAACGTTTATAATATTGACTGCAATATATAATACAAGCACGTTCTTCGTAAAGCAGAAACTAATAACGAATATAAAAACACTTGTATTAATGTTTTTAGTGCACACATTGAATAGTGATAAAGTTGATTCCTTAGGCGTAAATAATGCAAAATATAATATGTATCGTATTCAATATGAATGAGAATAACAATACAATGCACAAGCTTTAAAGAGGGTGGAGAGGATTTGAAATGTGCATAATCAAATTATTTGGAAATAACAACAATTTGCCAAAAAATTGGCTACTCGAAATTTCTACACCAAGTAACGCATAAAATATCTTTTGTTAGCATTCCCATGCTTGTCGAGCTGTAATTATCTAAATTATTACAATAACTAGAGCATTTAATATTTACGATGCTTAAGCAATGAAAAAAACTCTTGTCCGAAGATTTAATCCAAAACAGCTGTAGAATGAAAGTGAACATCTGTTTTTTACGATAATAACAATTTCAAAATATGAGCGATATGATACGCTGCAGACAAGGAAAATTAAACGGATTTTGTAATAACTTACCTCCCGCCAATACAAAATAATACATATTCCAAAATAGGGTATGGAGCACTTCAAAAATATTATGTATAAATATGTATAAACTATATATCATCTTAGTATCCTACATTGCAGCGTTATCAAACTCTTGTGTCGAGTGATTACCAGTATATCCACCGTCAGCGATCAAAGTACGGTGTCATCCAAAAATATGTTTCATACATTCATAAGACGTGTAGCTTTCTTTTTTAAAAAAATCGTGAATTAATATGAGTGAGAAATTGATTATAAAACGAATCATTAATACAAAATATTACTACAAACATTATTGAATTGAATTGATAGAAAAATTGCGATGAAGATCGTTCTACTCACAGCCATATCCTCACTCCGGTATGCTGCCAAGGTCCCCCTATCCTGAAGCAGCACGCAGAAGTGGGGTTGCCAGTCAGCTGCAGGGCCCAGTTCATCTGTAAGAAAGAAAACAATTTATGAATATTCATTTTTTTTATAACGATTAAAATTTATATGTAGAGTTTTAATGTCTTAAACACTTAAACCATTCAACATTGATTAAATTAATTGAAAGAAATCAACATTCAGTAAATAAACTCATTCTTTATGGTATAATTTATTAATGTATGCAAAGTTAAATAACCAGATTTTCTAAATGGACTGAGGTATCGAAAATCAAATATGTGTTTACGAATCGTGTGGATTTTTAAAAACCTAAACCTAATTTTTGTATATATTTTTTAATGATAGATTAATAATAATATTAATTGTATAAGAGTCATTGTTAGAGCTTCCAGGTTAGTGATCATAATATGAATTTTGTCAAGTCATTTAAGATTTAACAATTTTAATCTTCAGCGTCTGTGTTTTCTCCTGGAGTTGATGTCATGTGACTTTGCCGTAATTATTCTTCTTGAGTTTTTCTCAGGCAAAGGCTTAACAATGTCACTAAAAGGTGTGATTGCAAATTTTACTCGATAAAAGTTATAGTAGGTATATAATGCCTAGAAAGTGTAGAAGCTCTGCGTGAGTAAACACGTATAAGAAAAAAAGATAACTAGGTAATATACGTATATAAGCTGATAAAATATAATATATTATAGTATTATATCTATTTTGATATCTTATCCATTATTTATTTATTTAAAACATCATAGTTTTTTTTAAATATTCAGGTCAGGTTTAAAATGCTTCCTCGACAAACGAAATTGTCTTCTCGTCCATATTTGACACATCGTCATTTTTCTTTTTTTTCAATTTCAAAATTCGTTCCAGATTTAAAATTTATATTTATCGACATCTAGGTATTTTCAGAAGCTTTCACGAACGTTTTAAAGTTTTCATTTGTTTTGGGCATAAATTCATATTTACAAAGTAAAGTGCTTTTAAAACTAAGCTTGCGGTCGCTGGCTAATTATTTCAACAAACACAGCCAGCAGAAATGTCGCCTGTTTTTTAATTGGTCGTAATTGAAGATTCAGACAGCCAATCATGGAGAAACGTCAGCCTTTGTGTACTCAATTTATAACTAGACATGCAAAACAAACGTTCCAAGTTATCACATTTTTTTTTAAATTTAAGCGCAAAAACTGTTCTTTATAGCTTTATCAGATCAACCAATATCCAGGGAGTCGAGTCTTGACTGACCGGTATAAACTTCGTAATTGATAACCTCGGGTTTGCAGTTATTGAGGATATAAAATTAAAGGAATACCGCCATGTATCATAAACCGAATTATAAGTGAGTTATTTAAAAATAAAGATGGACTATGTATTATAATATTGATAACAAAAATCAGGCAGTGTGCAAAGGACTACCCAATTTGGTAATCGATAACTTAGATTCACTTTTGCAGAACCATTTGTATACCGAGATTGATTGAGTACATATAGTTTTAATATTTATAATATTTTTAAAAATCTATCAAGCAAGCTAATAAATATTTTTATACATATCTTAATACAACATAAATACATATAGAAAATCATTGGCGTATAATAAATTCATATCTCTGTGTGCGAAAAGCAAAAGTTGTTAAGTCTTAAATTGATACTTTTCAGGAAAGTCATAACAAGATTTGCATTTATATGAACTTAAATGTAAAATACGATGTTTCAACGTGCAATTTATTACCTTATTCAGTATTCAGCAACACTGATTAGACTGGTCAATTTACTCCTTTACGCATATATTAAGTAATGTAGTTATTCTGACATATTCAATTAAATTTTCAATTTTTAAGACTTTACTATCACACACAGATATACAATACGTTTGAATATCCACAACGTTTCAACACATTTTGCCTATTGTTGTCTTGGCATTGTTTGCTAACAATATTGTCAATTTTTGACGGCTACAAATGTCACTTATAAAATTAAGTCACACATTTAGGGACAGCAGATGGCGAAGGGTTATCAAGTTTAATCGCTTTCAATTGCACATTAATTAAAGAGAAGCTGGATTTTAATTTGATGTGACTGGAGTGACTGGCCCTAAAGTAGGTTTGCGTAGTGCAAACGAATAATTATTACTTTTTAAATAGTTGCTTTGTATAAACTTTATTTTATTGCATCATCAGTGAACTCGTGAGGACGTTTTTATGAATCGATTGTGGGAAACCAAGAATAGAATTAATTAATGTTATGTCATCGTTAGCTGCAATGAAATATTTACAAAATATAATCATATCATTGTGAGAAGTATACTAATCTTCTGTTCTGTCATAATATTTCAACGCGTTAGGAAATTTATTTTTTATTCTATAAATAAAAATATTCTGACTGCGTGCAAATTAACATATTTTGAAATTTCTGTATATATACACGAGTTATTAATCATTTAAAAGATACATTATTAAAGTTAACATAAAATATCTATTTTTTATACCTTATTCTTAGTGGGTAAGGTTGTCATTGAAAAGTACAAAGTATTCTAATCGTTCTATTCATAGCACGTTTCCAGTTTTGGATTGGATTGGTGGGATTTTTTTTTAATCATGTCCGCTCCCAATGTGGAGCATATGGACTCCTAATGGAGTTTATCTCTATATAAGTGTTTCTACGATAACTGCTTGTTACTCAGTTGCTCAACCTCTCCTTTTCCAAAGAGGGTAGGGATAGAAAGATAGGGCTAGGACAGGACTAGTGGTAAGCTAATCGCTCTAGATACGCCCCGTTCATATGATAGGATGGGTGGGAAGGGGGAATTCAAGACATCACATACATCCATGCCTTCGAACAGAAATTCATAAATCGATTAAAAAATCAATTTATCAAACTGCCCGTACCGGGATTCGAACCCGTGCCCTCCGTAGTGGTAGCCAACGACGTTGACCACTCGACCACACAGGTGGCAATAAGGAAGTAAATAACTCATCAAACATCTAATCGATACAAGCTCATAGATCGATCTATGAAAGTGTCCATTGGCAGATTCGATCCTGGAATATGAAGAAAGTAAGAGCTAAACACTTGGCTATGGGATCGAAAAGTAATAATTAGTATGAAATAATAGAGGGTCGGATACCTTATTATTGAATTGTCTTTTTGATAATGAAGATAAATACATTTTATAGAGTATTATTGTAATAAATAATAAATTATCAAATGTAAGTAGGCATTTAATATTTTTAATGTTATATTTATTTAACGGTGGTATCAATGTCATTTACCGTTAAATAATAAAAGAGGGTTGAAGTATTCAACATCAACTAAACAAATCTGAAATTAAAATATCTCGTACGAAATGCTTTTTACATAATCGTCACCTTACTGACGGAAGTTGGCAAGTAACAAAAGTGACAAAAAGAGGTAAGTACTCAATGAGATTCTTGAATATTTAATTGTTTGTCAAAAATATTTCAGTTTGTGCATTTATTGCACAAGTTCGGAAAAAAAATATCAGTAATTATTATTAAGGGAGGTTTAAAGGCAGGCAATTGTTTTAACCTATAGTGTCTTACTTTATTTGCGTCACTTCACCATAAAATCACACATCCACCGTGAAAAGGAAAAAGTACGTAACCTACAGTTTTTTCAAAACAACTTTTTTTCGATAATAACAATGTATAAAACTTGATACACGTTCTATCAAAAGGATGTAAGCTGCAAATGTCGAATCAGTATCTAAATTTAGCTTTTAAGTTTGAAAAAAGATGAGCTTGTGAAAATTGAAACCAAGAAAAGAGACTGAAAAAAAGGTTTTTCCTAGACAATTTCTTTAATTAATATTAGATTATGTCAATTAAACGCCAGTTTAGAAGTCTCCGTGCACTTCAAGGTTGTGTATATTTCATAATTTGCATATGGCCCAAAATCATCAAAACACTTTTTTGTGTGAGTTACGTCCTTTTTACTTTCCACAGTCGATATGCTTTGATACTTTAATTACGTATGTAACGTAAAATATCAAGACCAAAAGTTGAAATCATAAAAACCCAAATCTTTAATTTGTTATTATATTTACAAACTCCGCCCATGTGATGGCGATATTGTCTTTTCATTCATATATATTTATATATATGTATGATGAGCTTTAGTTCGTTCCACTCTATCAACAGCTTTTCCTACATCACCAGTTGGTGTTAGCACTTTAGTGATGCATCTACACAGCTCTCTATTTTAGTTTAATTTTGTTGCTGACATCAATATATCTTAAGCCGTCTCCAAAGTATCTGAGAACTACTGTGAGGTCAACCCACCTCATCCACTATATACAGTCACTTCCTTGTATCCAATGTTTTACTTCTTCACCACCACTTGCTTGATAATTCAATCCTATCAAAAAGAGAGGCGGGATGTTGAACTATTTATTGACTTACAACCAGGGCTGTGGAGTCGGAGTCGCGGAGTCGCGGTATTTTGGCCGGAGTCGGAATCGTGAAAAATGAGCGGCTCGATTTTTTTTGAAAAATATATTTAATGATGTGTATTTAAACAAAATAGTCAAAAGTGTTAAAATTTCATGTTTGGCTGACTAAAGATGATCTGATGGTATACATATATTTATATAAGTTAAAATGAAATTATTGAAAAAAATTTCTCGGAGTCGTCTTTTTTCACGTGACTCCACAGCCCTGCTTACAACGAGACCTATGTAGCAAATATTAATTTGGAAGCTATACCATCAGCCTATAGTTAAAAATCATTTTTTTATATATACATATAACTGAACTATTTTATTGAATATATTTGCGTTTGAAAATGAAATTGTCATAATATACCCATTTCCACGACACTGTCGATCGTTTAATGTTTTAAAACGTCTTAAAATATCATCAACGAAGTTTGAACATGAGTATTAAAAAATGTTTACGGCAGCAGTCATAAAAATAAACGAAATAGTTGGATATGTTTTCAACCCTTTTCACAAAAATGCAATGTATATAAAGATTTATGTTATTTCATACAAATACAGACTATTATTTACGTATACATTAATCAACAGTAGGGATATTTTCAATGAAAAATTTGAATAAGTTGTTCGCTTAACCTTTCCATTCAGAAAGGCTAACGACAGAAGCACGTAAATAAGAAAGCACTGGTAAGTAAGTATGTTAGCTAATCTCTCGCTTTTTTATATGCCGTCTTGATAGTGGGATAGTATTAATACCAATTAAAACATCTTCACATTTGAGTACAATTTATCTGTTGAAAAATCAATGTATGAAATTATCAGTCTGAGTATGACGAAATCTATCTGGGTTACGATAATAGAAACTAGAGGTTAAGAATTAGTAACGTATTCAGCATAAACTGTAAAATCCATAAAGTTAATCTGTGTTTCAGCTGTGATATTTTCTTTTCTTTGTTAAAAAGAAAGTAAGCTTTTCATTCTATGAATTTTATACGCTAAACATATTTTCGAATTTTACAACTTTCATAAGGAACAGTTATTGAAAACATATTTAATAACTGTGTTAAATTTAAAGCTAAAAGATTACGTCGCTAATTAAAATGCGTCACTTAGTGTGTCTATGATATTGTACGTGTGTAGGGAAAGTGGCAATAGCGGTTGGACGCGAATTAGTCGTTATTTTCATCGTTCAACGCACTCTCCGCTTGACTGGACAGTCCAGTTGTCCAGTAAATAATATTACTGCAGCGTAACTTGACTGACCAAGTAAAACTGTCACCTGTTTCTACAATTCATTATACAGAATTTCTCGAAAGCGATATTCATTTATTTGCAATGACATAGATCCTACCATAGGCAGCCAGCCATTGACTATGGATTCAAGTTTTCATTTCAATGCGCGATGTATGTATATCTAAGCATTATATATTTTTTATGCATACTATATTTACGTAAAGATGTTTATAATTACGTATTTAACAAATATCAACATTGTAATTTAATAATTAATCAAGTAAAATGGATCAACAAATAATGACAAATATGTATAGTTAATATTAAAATTCGTAGCAAATAAAAGTAGTAAATTATATTTCTTTACTCCGTCTATATATATATTTG
Organism: Himalopsyche anomala; assembly: GCA_031772345.1. Taxonomy (NCBI): domain Eukaryota; kingdom Metazoa; phylum Arthropoda; class Insecta; order Trichoptera; family Rhyacophilidae; genus Himalopsyche; species Himalopsyche anomala. The sequence goes on along the minus strand of CM062821.1, from coordinate 10,227,362 downwards.
GAAACTGCATGGATATTCAAAAATACGTATATTGGCGGTAAAGATTATTCTTTAATGCTAACATTATAAATCGACTGTGGAAAGGAAAAAGGACGTAACCCACACATAGAAAATTTTACAGGAGGCACAAAAAACGTGTTTTGATGATTTTGGGCCATATGCAAATTATGAATTATACATAACCGTGAAGTGCATGGAGACTTCTAAACTGGTGTTCAATTGACATAATCAAATATTAATTAAAGAACTTGTCTAGGAAAAACCTTTATTTCAGTCTTTTTTCTTGATTTTATTTTTTTACAAGGTCATCTCTTTGAAAGTAAAAAGCTAAATTTAGATACTAATTCGGCACTTGATAGAACGTGTATCAAGTTTGATACATTGTGATTATCGAAAAAAAACTGTTTTGAAAAAACTGTGGGTTACGTCGTTCCACAGTCGATATGGTGGTTGAGTCGTTTATAGCAATATAAACATAATAAGGTGAAATCGAAAAGGGGATCTTCGAAATATTTAACAACGCCGTTGAAGTCATGTTTGGAGTCAATTATACGATGACAATCCGTTTGCTAATAATTTGCTTATAATTCTCAAAGGAGAGTAAGGTTGACATGTATAGTAGAATCCGTTTATAACGACGTCGGTTACGACCAATTGTTTATAATGACGTATATGCAAAACCCTTATGTTTAGTTTTCGTAAAAAAATAATATGAAAATAAACCCGTTTAGTGCGATGTCGTTCTATTCGGATTTTACTATACATATTTAAAAAATGAATGTACAAAATTCACAGTGCATGGTTTAATATATTGATTTTTTGTAAATGAAAAATGATTGGAAGAGCTCTTATGTATGTATGCATTGCCGTTGTCTCACAGCTTTACAATGACATTTAAAAAATTGTCTACAATGAAAAAAATACTGTTGCTACAATAGATACTGACTGTAAGATTGTAACTTTTACTATACGAACTGCTTGGGGGCTTTACAAAACGATACAACATGGTTCCATTATGTAGGTCAGTAAAGAAAATTTTCGGAGAGTTAAATCGTTACAAAATAATAATTATTCTCTTGTAGGTAACTAATTTGAAGATCAAAGGGCGCACATCTACAACTTTACTATGTAACGCGTAAGAAACATTGTCCATTTTTACTGGCGTTTTAGTGAGATCATATCCAAGCACATTTTTGTCATTACATATATATTTCCATTGATGGAGACTATTGATGGGTTAGGAACTAACTCAGGTCGCATTGGTCTAAAAATTAACACTAGTAAGACCAATGTGATGTGTAACCAAACCTGTCATGACTCTGATAGGACCCTTACCAGCGCGGGACAGATCATCGAGAGGGTTGACAGCTTCAGATACCTCGGCGTACATATCCCCGAAGACGGTAGTACAAAAAAGGAGCTAGCCATTCGTTTAGGAATGGCTGGAGCCACATTCAACTCAATGCAAACTGTCTGGGACACACTCTTATAACCGAATGCATTCTGACGGTACTGCTTTACGGTTGCGAATCATGGCACCTGACGAAGACCCAGAAAAACCGTATACTGAGCTTCGAGAACAGATGCTTGCGTCGGATAATGGGGGTGAGGTGGTTTGATTTTGTGAGGAATTCAGAGATAAGGGAGCGTACAAGACAGCGTCCCGTCACGTCAGTGGTTATGGAGAGACGTTGGAACTGGCTGGGTCACGTGCTGCGGATGCCTCCGGAAAGTCTGAATCCTGCCTGCCTCTTCTTTCGACCGGTGGGATTCCGGCGTACCGGACGTCCGTCGGGTACTATCCATAGGATGTACTCGGCGGAACTGAGGGATGCTGGCATGTCATGGGAGGAAGCAAAGCAATTGGCGGGAGACAGGGAAACATGGAGGTGCCGCGTGGCGGCCATATGCTCCACATAGGGAGCGAACATGGCCAAAGAAGAAGAAGATATATTTCTACTGTTGAAAATATATTTTCATTGACAGTCCATTAGTGAAATTATATTCTTCAAACTGTAATTGAAACCAAATTTGACAGATCGAATCGAAACATACAATTTGATGAAATATTCAATTCTTGTGTTCAGGCATAGGGTTTTACCGTTCAATTAGGTTGAATTAAATGAGGTACTGAATGTCCTATATAGTTTCACTGTTACTGAGCGGTGAAATTGTAAATCCATTTTACCTACGATACATTTTCAATGCTTGAGTTAGCGCAAATATATTTGCACCAATGAAAACATAGTTTCACCTAAACTACACCTAAAATGCGCCGTAATAAGCAATAATATAAAAACTTTTGGCTGTTTTGAATATTTCACGTTAATTCTTTAAGCGATACTCAACCTTTTTTTCGTCTTGACTGCATGCCAGTTTTTACTTTTTACAGTATTTAATACATTACGTGGACCGCAGCAAATTAATGGTAATACGTTAATATACTACACACTATACATAATATAGTAACATAAATACCTACACAAAAATACAAATTATCCAAAATACTCATTCATTTACGTATTGTTTTGCAAAAAAGCATCTGTTGACGATGATTGTTTTGGGCCGCACAAAAAAATGAATGGGCCGCAGGTGGAGTATGGCTGCTCTAGACTTTAGATGTAAATTATCAGTTATAACAGACAGCATTCTCAAAAATTCCTTCCACATAATGTCGCTTCTATTAATTCGTAAAAAAATATCATATTATGTCTATAAATATTTGTAAATAAACAATCATCGTGAGTTTACTTTCAGGTTATTTATGTATGTACATGAAAAAAGCAGATATCAATCATTTGATTCAGCGGGTATCGTAACGCCACTTTCTCTGTAAAAATAACCGGTCCCACCTGACCACGTTACACTTGCAGTCCATAACGTTTTATGTCATTTTATCGATAATTAATTAACTTCATTTCGTTATACTTCGAAAGCTTATGATCGAAGGGGCGCGAGCCCCTTGTTAAATTTCAGCGCGGCCGGCGAGCCCCTTGTTAAGGTAATAAAATCATTCGTCTTAGATCAAATCAGCGCCTAACTGCAATTTCTGAAGATAGTTAAATTTTGTTATGAAACAAGACTTGTAGCCAACGTTCCCGCTAAGGAGTGCGCGTGCACACTTCCCAAAATATGGCCGCACACATTTTTCCATTCCCGCACAGGCCGATACTAATAACTAATAACAGTTAACAATAAAGATAAAATACAGTATTTAAATAAATCCGTGATTTATAAATTGCAATGCTCTTGTTGTACCAAATTTTATATCGGCAAAACAGAAAGGACACTGAACACCAGGTTATCAGAGCATATGGCAGCTTTTAAATTGAAAAAAGACACGTCTACTTTTGCTGATCACTTAATTTCGGAAGGACACGTGTTCAATCAGGAACAAGGGATAAAAATGTTACACCCAAATACGGACGGTCATAAGCACTTTTACCAGGAAATTTTGGAAGTAAACAGAACACAGCTGCATCGCCTTCCGATTTAAAATGAAATATTGCATATGCTGGGGTCGCCACTTCTGTACCCTATATAAATATAGTCATAAAACCTATTCCGACAAACAAATAAATATAATTCTTAAAACCACTCACTACTCAAATCTTTGGGCATATCCATGAGTTTATCCTTTTCGCCAGCAATGGCTTTAGACTCAGTGATACATTTATTTATTATATAAACATGAAACATTCATTTACTAAGCGTCAGTTCAAGTTCATCCGTGCACTTGAACGCCTGAAGATGCCGAAAGGCGAAACCCGCGTCGTTAGTGACAAAATCTGTGGGAGTGTACATAATTTGAACGATTCAAATTTAAAATGATACTGTAAAACTAACCATACAAGAAAGGCATTAATATAAGAACACTTGACAACTCGGTTGATCCAATTTTCGTAATAACTATGATATGCATCATTTATAAATGTCAAATGTAAACAAGAATATACTTAATATTTTCAATGAAGCATTTAACACGACATGATGACACCTTCTTTACAAATTATTCTTTTTATACATCTCGGTAGTGTGAAAAGACAATGATACTTTAGAAATCGTTAAGTTTATTTGAGCGATGAAATCTATCATAAGCATGGATGGCGTGAATCTTTACGAGGCATGGTTTCCATATTGATTGGGGATAAGAAAACGAAAATGCTACTAATGAATTGATTCAAAACAGACAATTATCAATATATATGTCGATTCAGTATCTATTATCTTTGTTCACCATATTTCATATTCATATATGGGCAAAAAAATGACAACAATTTTTACTTATGAATTATGTTTTATACACAAAAATTACTAATTTCATACAAGGAACACGTAAATAGTATGATATAATATATTTTATTTTAAGTGTCTAGGAATTAATCTCGGCTTATCGCTGATTGAGGATAATAATAATAAAAATTTAGCACCATCGAAAGACTTATTGAAATTACATGTCTATTGATACGGCATGGTTTATAGTCACACGCTACACTACCACTTTTGTGATGAAAACTGGCAGACTTTTAAAATTTGTAGCTGAATAAATTGTGTTTAAATTTTTAAATCAGGTAACCCGTAATATCTATTGTTTATGGCCTTAAATGGCAACATTGTTTTTCGATACCCGATGCGATTTTTGTTTCTTTCTTTCTTGCTCTTTGGGACACGAACTGAACACAACGTGTTGGGAACACTTCCCGGTCCTGGGAATTGCTTCCAGAGTCTTTTAGTTGTAAATTCACTTGCAGTTTTTTTTTCTTTTGTAGTTTTTCGTCCGAGATGAAAGAACTGATATTTTTCCATTTCAACGAAAAGTAAAATTCAGTTTGTTCTGCGCGCGGATTTAGCATCAATTTTTTTAACTTTTATAAAATCGTGTGAGCGAGCTAGGTCTAGTTAGTCTTATAGTTATTGTGTATTGCAATAATTCAAAATTTTGTTTGTTGAATATTGCATGTGACTAAACTTCGGTGATTGTAAATTCCTAAATAAACATTTTCGTAACAGTTGAACGATGGTTTTTATTTTATTTTCACCTACCTGTTTTACGTCGAGTTCATTCGAGCTGTTATTGGTCATAATGACTTTTGTTAGTGGGGATTTATTCTTGGGGTACAACATCGTGAAAAAAATTAGAAATTTCTCACATTAAATGAAACTCGCTCAAAAATAAGTTACGAGTAATGTCACTATTTGCTTACTCCGTCTAAATAACGTAGTGGAATGACATAGCAATCAATTTATAGCACGGGCGACGATACACAGTTAGCATAAACTTCAGCAAAAACTCAAAACTTAACACTGCAATCCAAGAATAAATTATTATTGCTTTCCGCCGAGGAGGTTTTTTCGTAACAGTTCAATGGTATGTGACATAACGATAAAAACGCATCGCCGGTAGGCCAGCGGTGGTACTGTCTGCCGACAACTGTGGTACATTCAGTTACTGGGGCCGCTTTTTGCAATGAACCGTTGCTTTCCGCATAACTGGCGAGTCTTTACCCACTCAGCTGACTGACGGCTATATCTTTTATCTACAATATGTTGACACGCATTTTATAACGCTTTATCCAAGAGCAATTTCAATAATTCTTCTTTATAATTATGCCTCTTTTTGTGTATTCTTTTATGAAGATATTTACTCAAGGAATGTAAATCTTTTCTTGTCACTATGTCTAGGTTAAATATTAACCGTTTATCCTCGATGTAATTACAAATAGCAAAGTAATAGCTATACTGGATTCAAATACCAGCAGCATAATAAAAAAATTGTCAGAAACTTGTTTTATATCCAGACATTGACTAGAATGAAATTATTACGATAATCGAGATGAGTATGAATTTGCATGCTGTATTGAATACTGAATTCACAGGCTTCAACTTCAAGCCTGTTTGACGTGCCCAGCACACCAAAAAATGTTCTGTTTTGATGTATACTGCAATATATTATGTTATAATAGCAATACATGATTTATGTATGTAATACCAAAAAATCACTTTTTTTTAATTCGTAGATTCGATAGATAGTAGAATTTTCAAATTTGATACATTTAAAACACGTAAGGAATTATTTATATGAGGCTATAAATCCAAGCGATATTTAAAATGGTAAAACATACATTTTTTATATTACAGTCAGAGCTTTTTAGTGTTATTATATAGTGCCGATAAAGCACTGGTTTATGAGTAATAATTTCCAAAAAATAAATTGACAACAATTAGATTCATTTTTTTTCTGAGAATGTCACTAGAAATGCTTTAAAACCGATTTTTTTATCAATGTATTTGTTCATTTGCGGCTCATTCTGGTATTAATTAGATATGATTCAGACCCTATTCAAAATTTATTTCAGGCAAACGTACCTGAATTGTTTAATTGTCGCCCGCTTTGGTATAGTTGGTTAGAGATTGCTCTACCAATCAGGTGGGTCTGGGTTCGATTCCCAGAAAGGTCAATGACAAATTGGATTTCTTCAATTTTAATTTGAGATCTAAGACATGGATGTTTGTGAAATTAATTCTCATCGAGTATATCTCGTATGATCTTCCAACTTCAAAATATTTGACGCATTGGTGTAACCTGAAATGTCAAATATTTTTATTAAAAATTAATTAAAAAAAAATACAAAAATAACATAGAACATATCTAAATTTGGTAGTTATAAGATATCGCAGTTTCAATGAAATGTAGTACATATCTCCTTATATTTCAGTAAAACTGTGAAAATTATCCAATAACTGCTGACATCTAAATAGGTATGTAATTAATAATGCGAATTCATGTCCATTTCGATTAGCGTAATGATTTTTTTTTCTGGATATCAGACAAGTTTGTGTCAATTTGTTTATGACGTAATAATGCAATCTTAAAAACAATTATCGAGCGTTTTTACGATATAATCGTGACATTGCCAGATGAATGAATGACGAAAATGGCGGAAGTTGAATTCGGCCAAAAAAAAATATATCACGGAAATGACCGCAGCAATTTTGCTCGTCATAATTTGTAAAAAAGGTTTATGTTTTATTTAGAAAAAGATACAATTGTGCAATCGATAATCATATTTATTTACGCAACGAATAATTTGTTGTTACTGCAAATATGTTTGTCTTTACGCAACAAGCGATGAAGTGAACATAACATAAATGTAATTTCGATGATGAGATACTTGAGAATCTCTTGTGAATTATTAACAAGTGGAAAAATCTGTTGCAACATTCACGAATACGATTTATTAGCTCTGTGTATTTATTTAATGATAATTTGGACACCATTTTGATTACTGCTTTTGACTCCGTATGTTAATTATTTTTGATGGTGGAACGTATACTATAATTAATGTGATTCTCCCAACTAAGATATTGTAAATATGTGACAACGGTTTAAGTGTCTTGTTATTAGTCAAGTATTTTTCTTAAATAAGGAAGATAATCTTATTTTAGCTCGTTAATGTAAGATTCTCGAGCCTGTGTGGTCGAATGGTAAACGTCATTGTCTTTCACTTTTAAGGTGTTCTCTGTCATTCCACTTTTATTTCATACGATCAGGATTGGTTTCGCTCATGACGAGCGTTTTCAATTGATACAAATAATACAATTTTACAGTCTTTATTCAGACAGTTATTGTCCTTGGTTGTGGAGTTGACGGGCTCGAATAGGACAGTGTCATAAATTAATTTATTCAATCTATTAATGGATTTGTTTTCGAAGACATGGATGTTTGTGACGTCCAAAAATTCTCTTCAACTCATTCGATGTTAAAAACGACGCGTAGCGAGAGCGATCCACCGACCACTAGTCGAAATCCAGACATATACGTATATCCTTGCACTCTTCGAAATAAGAGAAGTAGAGCAATCGAGTTACATGCATTTCTCGTAGAAAAACCTCTGTTGAGATAGGCTTCATATGCTCGACATCGGGAGCTAACATTAGATGTAGAAAAATATATTTTATAATTTGAAAATCACGTTACAAACAGCTGTAAATTACGAATCATATATTTATTTAAACAAAAATCATTTTTAAATATGCGCATTTTTCGACCTTCATAAGAGGAATCAGAAAAACAAACATAGATACATGCACTGATACTGCAAGACATTACATGCACATGATACTGCAAGACATTATTACGGTCAAATAACTGTCCACAATTTTTACCCATCAATGCTATATGAAAAGAAAAGAAACACGTATGTATCCGGTTTTTAATATTAAGATATTCTCGGTTGCCATAAAAGTATTCGACGAATACAACAATTCTACAATCTGACTGATTTTCGCTGATTTAAATAAACGAATTCCTGGCACTCCTTTGTTTTAATATTGGAAGTATTTTTAAATTAGAAAATTGATAAATTGGCCCTTTCTTCAAAAAGCTTGTGCAAAAATGATCTCACGACTAATGTGATCCCTTCTGGAATGGTAGTAATTTTGAGAATATTCAGAGGGTAATTTATACAGCTAAATCGAATGCATTGCAATTACGAAATAATTATAATTGTACCAAAAAATCCTCCAATTCATTTTTATTAACGATTGTAAGGTTGTTTAACTTGTTCGGTCAATATTATGATATTTGCAGTCTCTACATTACCAATATACAAATTAGTAGTTATATGACATCATCCTTAGAGCGTGTGATTTAATTAAGGTGAGCATTTTTTAAAAAGACAACTTTTCTAAAGATGTTAATAAATGCATGAATAGGTGAAGGTTAATTAAAAATAAATTCTTAGTCATGTTTAATATTATATAGGTACTCATTATAAGCAGATCGTACATGAATTTACGTTTGTCGAAAAATGTACTGTCAAGATCATAATATTCATAATAAGTACTGTGCGTTAATCTACATTCAATAGCAATTTCAATTCAATTTAGTATGGCGATAATTGTTCTGCTCAAAACAATAATATGAAATATGCGCACATTGTTATCTATCAAAAGAGTTAAAATTTCATATTTTACGAATAATATGACATAAAAAGCTACTTATAAACGTAGTGGCGGATTATCCCATAAGCGCAAGAGGCGCGCGCTTGGGGCCTCCAAATTTTAGGGGCCTCAAAAATTATATAAAACCTTATACTTAAATTTCAATTTTCAATATTCATTATTATTCTACGAAGAGTTTTGCAACACTTTTATGTTATTCTAAAAACAAAGCCTCCAAAATTTATAGCGCCTAGGGCCCCTAAAGTGCTTAATCCGCCACTGTATAAACGATACTCACCGAAGTCATAAATTCTACAGCACTTGAATTTGAATTTCGAACCGTTTGACCTACGTTAACTTTACCGCTTTGTTTTATGAATCATAAATTTGAATAATTTTACAGAAATAGATCAACCGTTTTAAATGTGAGATGAGTGAGATAATGAACAAGCAATTATCTGTGAAACTTTAATAGAGTTTTGTTTGGATGTTAATCGAAATATGTACATGATGAATTTGTAAATTACTTTATAATATTACCGATACAACTTCAAGTATTTCGTCCGTAATGTCTCCACAATGTCATTAATTGGCCAACGATTATGATTTAATGATTAATGAAATCTTCACAAACCATTTTGTAAGCTGGAAATATTATCCGGATCTATTATTGTAAAAAGGTGCATTAGCACTATTAGAGAATAAATCTTTGATAAAGATATAAACAATACGAATCCCCGTGATACAAATTACATTCTAGGTATAATAACTAGGTTGTTAGTTTTTTTTGTGCAGTATGTGAAAAGTACAAACTTATAAATTATAGGTATTATGCTGATACCTTTACAGATCTTGTATTAGAAATAAAACGAAATGAATAACTCCAGTGGGTACATTAAAACTTATCATCGATGGATTATCCGTAAACGTTCTCGTACGTGTTCTTACATCATTGGCTTGTAAATACAATCTTGGTAGCCGTAATGATAGTACAGGCTGCATGCAAAAATAACATACAGAGATCATAGACAACACAGGCTGTTGTTGTTGGCATTCCAACATGGCTACCGTCCCATCATTTTCCCGCCACAATGCAAATTATAATGGAGCATCAGAGAAGCCGGTGGAGCGTGGACGGAACGATTACGTGATTGCAAAAAAATATACTTAAACAGGGCCGTTGCTGATAGTAATTATATACTCGTGCAGTTTTTAAATTATTCACGCTAAATAAATAATGACCTTGAATTTGAATGTATATGTATTTAGAACGTATGGAAAGTAATTCATTTACTTCAGAGATATCTAATAAAATGTCAGTAGCTTCAGTTTGGCATTGCAATAAAATAGCAAATTTCTTATCAACGAAATTCATTTTTTAATATAAATAAATTTAACGTATGTGTTTTTAGCACGAAGTGATTGAATACACACGAAATTTTTGAAACCGCCATGATAATACTTACCATACCTTGAAATTTAGATATGTGATCATCATATATTTCTTAGTCACCCAATACAGCAGCTATAGAAGATGAATACATATAAGCTGCTGCTATCATTTATAAAACAAATACAATTAAAAAAAGTTTTTGATGAAAATAGGAAAAAACTATTAATATTTATCTTTATAACATAGTTAATTACTTTAAATGAGAATGGAAGAAAAATACAAAATATCATAAAAAAAATAGTATCAATAACTTGTTGATGTAATTTTATTAATTTACTATAATTACTGTATGTATATGCATGTGTATTTATATGTATGGTTATAGTATATGGTGAGGTATATATAAAATAATTTGCATATTAACACATTATGGGCGGGAAACGTAAAAATACGTTTATCGTGTACTGTCAGTTTTGTTGGTATATTGACTCATAATGTTTTCTTCAAAATAACTGCCGCGGCAAGTGACCCTTTTTGACAATAAGCAATAAACCTCATAATTTACTATGCCCTGAATGTTCCTTCACACATAGTATTTTTTTGAAAAGCGACACATGTTTCTCGAATATTTAGGGCATCAGATTTCACACTTCCAGTGATTGTAAATTTGTAGGAATGAGGATTTTATACTATAATTATTTATATAATTGTATGGTATGGATTAATGTTATTTTTTATACAGAATATTTTGAATATTTCATATTGATAACAAGTGGAGTGCTATCTACTAAATTAATAACAGGTTTTATACAGGCAGAAAAGTAATGGAATTATGATGTATTAAAAATGTTTTCATTTTATTTTTAATGATTAAATATCATATATGATTTCTTTGAAAATTTTAGCCGAAAATATTGTTTGGTTTAGAAGTTGTGTTGATTTTAAGAATGTAATATATTTTTGCGCTAATCACTAAAAAACGCCCGCATATGAAGTGTTAATACATACTATGGTGCTGGCATCAACTGGCTTCACTGTGAATTGCTCACCTCTGAAACGTTACGCCCTTCCGTCGGTAACGGTGGAAAAGGAATGATAACAAACAGTAACATTAGCGAAGAGCTTTTACGCTAATGCGCCCTAGAACCAAAGCTCCATGATTTTATGTCAAAAAAATAACAATAAATAATTTATCAGTTAAACTAAATTTATTACAAGAGACCCACCCGAAAATGTCTTCAATTTTTATTTAATTATTTCATTTTATTGACAATAATTTGCATACGATATATCTGTAAAAGTGATTGAATAAATCATGTTTTAGTGGTTTAAATACGAAAGGAAAAAAATACCAACAGAAGCGCAGGTTGAATTAGATTAGCGAAGATAGACCCAGATCGGATTTTTTTAATCAGTTTCGGTCCTGCAATCAGTACGTATTACAAGATCACATGTATGAACACTTCCGACAGATTTTCCTTTTACAAAGCACCTATTGTGATAAAATTGTTATATTGTATGCAAATTATCTTCAGTGAGATGTTACTGTTGTATTTAATATGCCAATAACAGACTTTAACGCTGTAAAATTTTACTAGATTATTGAATCAATAATGCCTTTGACCTATTTTGAATCGTTAGAATCTTACAATTAAATACATCGTGTAATACATGTTTGATATATTACACAAATCAAAGACAATTAACCACTTGAATGCCAATCGGACACCGGTGTCCGGAACATATGCAAGCGAATACGGATGTCCAAGACATTTAAAAAATCAAATACTTAGTATTCTAATAGAATATAAGCAATATTTTGATGAATATGTGTAGTGCTATCTATACTGAGTCAATATAGGTTTTTAAAATATCGAATTCGAGTGTATATTAGGCAAAATTATTTTTCTCAAAAACACGCAGTATATCAGGGACATATTAATGATTTATTTGCGCGGTATTTAAGCGGTTAAAAAAAAATTTTTTAACACTAATATGTCATGTTTAAATATAAAAAAGAAATGAACTACTCAGCGCTATTAAGATGCGAAAATTTTGATGCAACATTTACTCTGTTCATTTATAATTTAAAATATATATATAAGAAAAAAATACTTTACCATTTATTACTGATTCGGCCTCACAAATATGCAGCATACCATAGACCACGTTCGCACTATTACTCTCCGCTTCACTTCCGTCCACTTCTCCATTTCCGTCGTCTTCCCGCTCGACTTGCGCGGGTTCAAACAGCGCAAGATCCAATCCGTCCATATCACTTCTGTTAGAAGCCCTGTCATCTTCATTTCCGACACGAATGGGAGACGTACAATAATCTGGACTATCTAAAAGCTTCGGACTCCTGGTGCATCCGCCTTCAGAGTTTGGATCGCAGCAGCACGTGTCCGAAAACGGTTCGAAATCTCGACAGTCAAATTCACATCTTTCAAAACTGTCACAAGTAGACGTCGACACGCAATCTGATGCATCAACCGTCGCCGTGTCAACGAAATAAACTTCTTGCAGTGGTGCAGAATTACTGGCGTCATATTCGGATTTTGTGGTCACGTAAAATACGCTCTGTGTAAATGGAACTCTGTCAATGTGCAGCTCTTCTTCATTGATTATATTATCATCGATAGGATCTCGTAAATTTGACACAGATCCTCTGCGATCTTCATAATCTGCGAAACTCGAGGAGTCGGTCAAAAACGAGGAGAAATCCGCAGATAAATCCGCTTCTCTACAAAAGAACGCAGACTTGCTATCATATGAACCAAATTTTCTATCGCTTCCATATTGTAATTGTATTTCGCTTGATATTGTCAAGTTTCTAGATTTTCTAGATCCTGTGTTTGACTTTGTATCTGTTGTATTTGTTGAAATAACAGTGCTAGTTAATCTCGATAGACTATTGCTGTGCTGTATAAGCTTTTGTTTACCAACTTCGTCTGTCAACGATAAGCTCTCTCCAGCTGACAGTAAGTTTTGCCGCCAATTTGGCATCGTGCAAGCATTGTTGAACACCGTTTTTAATATTTACCTAGTTACTTTTTACGTCATTAGATGGAGCACATATATTTTTCACACGGCCAGCTGGCATATTCGTTTCGATTTGAAACCCTCATCAAATAAATTACGACACACCGATGGATGCTTCAATTAATTCGCATTACACACAATTTGAGTACAGCGGTGATCACTTTATATTTTTTTTTTTGCTGAGTACAGTTATAGTAACCAACTGGTTTTAAAATATACTGACACACACTCGGTTTCCTGTTTAACATGAATTAAGTATTTTGTAATTCGTGATGTGGATTTATTTGGATATATCTCTGTACGTATATATTTAATGCTTTCCACGTCAGGTGAATTATGTATGTATAACAACTATATTGGGCACAGAGTTCGTGATTAAAATACAACTATTACGCTAGCAACATTTATAAATTAAACAATAAATTTTGAAAAGCTTTTATTATAACAAATATATTGTACTTAAGACTATTTATTACAAGTCATAATGACTATTAATTAAATAGCTCTAAGATTTTTTTGATAAAATAATATGTTTATTGATTTGGCATTTACTTGGTAGAACTCCATTATAATAGGGTAAAAATATCAACGTATTTTAGTTCTACAGTTTTTTTTTTATATTTATGCGTTGATATCGTCAGAACTAGATCTGACGATGGCGAAAGCCAAAATAGCTATTTTTAGATATTTTTACCCTATTAAAATAATATGATATTTTACATGAATTTTCTATTTGATTTGTTATCTAAGCATGATAAAAATAGAATTTTCAGAACCGGTTTCGCTAATTACGAGCATTATAAACTGATGAAAATTTAAATTCGTGGTTATTTTAATGATTTTTTTATTGGTTATTCGAATGAATATTCACTTTTATATATTTGCAGGATACCATAAAAGTGAAACTAGTATTTACTGTATTTATAAAAATATTTTATTATTACGTGTGTATTATTACTTATGCATTATTTTTAACGACAAAAATAATAATGAACTTGGACAAAAATAATTTTAATAATATTATGATGATTAGGCCCGGCCCAAAAGGAACCTGCGGGTGCTATTCCAGCGCGAATACACTTATTTCGGCGATCGTTACGTAATTGTGTTGGTGTTGGCTGTATACTCAAAACGTGATAATGTTGAGTATTTAAGAACGCACAAAATAAGTTTTGTGTACCCGGGAATAGCACCGTTGGCTCACCTTTGCAAACAAATAGCGTAATATAATAACAGAGTACGATCAATATTTATTTCCAATTTTAATTTTTTTTTATTAGTTTTATTTCATTAAGCACATATAAAAATAAATTTTGTAACCATATTTAGTAGTCTTTAAACAGATCCACATCTCGGACGCCCGTGCTATTAGAAATTAATTGCACTTAATTATCTATGGGAGGGCTTTCCAAACTATGTTCCGCGAAATAATAGTGTTTTGTGGGACCTAGTTAGGTGTTCCGTGAAAATTTGGAATAGTAATAAACTCTGCAACACATTTAAACCTCTTTTACTTCATATTAAAAATCGAGTGATAGTAAATCTTCACTGATGTTTAAAACGTCAAATAGATGGGTATGGGCGGAGAAATAAATCACTGAGAGCTTTGTTTACTTAAATTTTTTGTAACATGTTTTAAAAATAATTAACTAGTGATTTGCTAACATATATTTTTGCAATATATTTACAATTATGAATTACCGGATTTAAAGAAAAACTAGTTCCGTTAACATTTCTAGATTTGCGAAGTGTTTCATTGCACAATAAGTTTGGGAAACTCTGATCTATGGGATGGTCTGATGATGACAACTTATGATGGTAGAATTAAATATCCCCGGCTGGGATTTGATCCAATACAACTAGTATACTTATATGTCAATATCATGTGGAAATCTAAGGAAAATATCACGGTAAGAAAAGTGATCTTAGTAAGTCCATTCGACTGTTCGATAATTGCTTAAACATTGTTTGCATGTATGTATTCACTAATTTATCTCTAAAAAGATATTGTAGCAAAGTCGCAATCAATGCATATATGTGCAATATCTAAGCAAGTATTCATGTTTGCAAATACGATATAATTATTTGTAGAAAGTTTAAGTGGAACGGAAATCGCAATGTTGATAATATTGCGACAAACATTAGACTAGAAAAGAATATAAATACATACACTTTGACTTCGTTTGACTGAAACAGTTATAAATTTAAAACTTAAATATTTATAAATGATAAACAGTTAAGTATGTTTAAAAAAACTAGTTGCATTGGAGATTATCAAAATATCTATAGTGATTTAATGCTTGTGTGTTCATTGTCATGCATCTAACGTTTAACAATTAAATGTGTACCCTGGGTGTATTATACACCCAGGGTGGCTCGAGGATACAATATTCTCAGATCTTTGTGTTATACAATATAATTATACAGTATAATTAAAATAAAGCATGAAGTGATTGTCTCGAACGATTTAAATATAATGTTTGAAACATGGAATTCAGGAGAAAAGAATTGATCTTATTTTTTCGCCATTCTTCGATCTTTTGACTCTTGCTATCTAAGGTAGAAAAGTATATTTTTCAACTAATAATATTAATTATTTTACAGTGATTTTACGGATTTAGTAATCAAAATTTATTTAAGAGATTCAAAAATTACTATAAAGCGTAAAAAGATGCATATTATTCACGTAGAAAATAAAATTAGTGTTAGATTGTTTCATATAAAATATCATTATAAAATATGTATATCATAAACGGGTGATTTTCGTATATATCAAAAGGTTTTTTTTTTTTTTTTAAATAATAATACATCAATGAAAGGCTCGTCAATTCTAAAACATGTTAGTATTGACAAAACTCTTAGAAGATTTAAAATAAGTCAATTCATTGCAAAATTTTTTATTAATTTATGACATGGTTTATCTACATTGAAAATTCAGTTTTGAATCTATTTCCAATACCGAAAAAACACCATGAATAACAAGATTCCGGTTTTGATAATACCGGTACTGTAATCACTACACTAGATCGTCGAAATAAAAAAAAACTCGCGAAAACACTAAGCAACCCATGGGACAGGATTAAAAAAATTGAAAAGATACTGAGAAGGTATTTATCATCATTAAGAAGATAAACAAAAGGTTAAGAAGAAAATAATATTCTTAATAACGACCATGGATTTAAAATTTAAGCCATGTAAAATGGTTTATGGATATAAATGTTTAATTCATTGGTTTGTTTAGTTTTAAAATAGTTCGTCGTTCTTTTAAAAATAATAATAAAAAACATCCCATTTAATCATTTGATGCCCACATGAAGTTGTCATTATATTATTAAATAACATTAAAACAACAATATAGTATGGTGGTAGATTTATTTTTATTGATTTATACCCCTACTAAATTGATTTTAATACGATAAATCAAGCAATTACTGACAAAAAGGGTCAAAGAATAAATGGATATGATTTAGTTTTGTGTTGTACAAAAATTATCAGTTCGTAGTATTTTTCGAATGTGATCAGCGATATGTTCTTGTTATTATTATTTTATATAAACTACATAGTAGAAAAATACAATGCCATTTTTCTTTATGCTAATGCTGTGTTGCCAGTTGTACTGTTTTGTATTTATTATCGAATATATGTATCATGATACATCACATTTTAGTATTATTACGCCGCTTCAATAATATCAATATCTAAACTCAATGTTGTGTTCTTTATAAAAAAAAATATGTGTGGCATTGGCTTTTATTACATATTCAAACATTGAATAATATATGCATAATTATAATATAACGTGTGTAAAATTTACGTTTTTAAAACCGAAATTATTATTGCAGAACTACTTTCAAGATGAAATGCCAATATGTGTAGTAAAATTTACTTGCTACCTCGATATGATTCAAACAATTTTGTATTTTAATATTTTAAAAATAATCACGAACTTTATTGATTGAATTGGCATTTACTTGGTAGAACTCCATCGTAATAAAGTAAAAAAAATAGCAAAGTATTTATTTCTACAATAAAAAAAAAATAGTTGATAGCTATTTCGGCGTATGTCTTCATCAGAACTATGTTTAAGCCTACATTTACTCAGCTATACTGGCTTAGAAGATTAGAATGTTAAAATACATAGCACGATGTATTGTGTATTTCTTCTAAGCTATTATATATTAGCTGAGTAAATGTAGGTTTAAAAATAGTTCTGATGAAGGCATACGCCGAAATAGCTATCAACTGATTTTATTTAAAATGTAGAACTTAATACTTTGCTTTTTTTTACCTTATCATCAAGCTTTCTTATTTTTTGTGGATTTCTATTGTATAATATGTGTCTATTCTTTATGTTCGTATTCTTAATATGATCATCTAATTACTATAACCCTGAAGATTGAAAAATAAATAATTCTGAATTCATTCATATTAATCCACCTGAGTCTTGTTCGTAAAGGCTTCTCGCAGAGCGCTCACGAAGTCACGAAAGTAAATCTTACAATTTATCTGACAACCATATCATAAAATAATATCAAAACTTTCAAACTAAGGCAGTCAGTCAGTGGAATAGCGAGGTAACTGTTTTTTTTCTATTACCTGCTAATTGGTAAAAATATCATCGCCTCCAAAACAGTTTCAATGAATAATAATCGAAAACGGTATAAAAATACGAGTTTTTCAATCGTAAAAAAAAAACGTTATTAATCTTGAATTGTGTCAGATAGAATACAATATCTGAGCAAATGATATTTGATGGGGTTTTTGACCCACCGAACATCTATTTCCATTACATCGCGACGGATGTGATTTTAAGAAACGACGTTTTTTAATTTGTACATAGGTGTTTAAGTTTATCTTACTGTCATACCAGTCACACAAACTGGTTTACAATACCGATTTCTAATATTTTTTTCCATTGTATTTGCATCGATCTTCGAAATTAAATTTTCTTGTTTTCTGACATAACAGAATATAATAAAATGTAAATTCCTCTCGCGGATTCTTAAACGGAGAACTTACACTGTTTGTAGCCGTTCATATTATTGCTAACAGGTTTATGTTAAAATCCAATATTACTTTTTACTTTTACAACGGGGCTTAACATAAATATCGATACAAATTATATTAATGTATGCATTCGAAAATATGACAGTATTATATCAGAGATATATTAATTAAGCGGAAGCTGATCAAATAATTATTTTTGCATTAATAAGAATGTGATCAACAAGAATGTATTATTACCGATGCATTTTATTGTGAAATGGGCTCATTAATTGTTTAGTTTACTATGACTATTGACTACTTTTATAAAGATATATTATTTTTAAATCATCTATTTTTTAATGTATTATTTATGTGTCATGTATATTTTCAAATTGTATGGCCCCCTCCTGGGACAATTTCTGGATCCGCCAATGCACCCAAATCATAATTTAGATGAAAATACTATGCGTATACATATTTTGAAAAATATTCATTATATTTTATTGTTGAAAAGAAATAATGATGAAAATCCTTATTTGTAATCACATATAAATAAAAATGAAGATGTAAATATTTTTTTTAAATCCATGTTCGCTCCCAATATGGTTTTCTAATAGACGTATCTAATAAACATAAGTTTTTCTACGAGAACTATTTATAACTCAGTCGATCAACCTCTCTTTTTCATAGAGAGTAGTAGGGATAGAAGGATATGGCTAGGACAGGACTAGTAGTTAACTAATCGCTTTCGCTACGACCAACTAGTTGTTAAAGGATCGGTAATGGTAGGAAAAATTTTTAGAATCACAAACAATGAATATGATCGAAAAAATGCTGTTCATACTGGGACTCGAACCCGTGAGATCGGAGCACGGAAACCCACAACGCCAACCGCTCCGCCATAGAACGCGACATTTTATTATAATGTTGAGAAAATCTTTGTTCAATAGATGCTCATTGCCTCGAGGATACATCATTAAAAAATACAATATATTTTGAAAATACTCGCTCTGCGTTATTTATTCATTCCTGAAATATGTATAATTGATAACATAAAATTCCATTTTTGAATTCGGTAACGGTTTTTGCAATTGAGTTCAGCTAAATAAAAAATACCCCCCAAGAACCATGACGATTGCACAGCTTTCCTAAGCGGTATAGCACATCTGCAAAACGTTATGAGACATCCTATTGATATTTCAACGATAAGACTCACTTGTGCATAACAAATACGTCATCGGATCATTCTAATGCCATTTGGATTTTGTAAAATATTTTCATATAGGTACCAGAAAAACAGACACCTATAAGTGTTTGATGTAGAATTATGGAAAACCACAGTTTTTTGAGGTTATGTTAAAAAAACCGCACGTTCAGTTCCTGTATCGTGCATTGAAATCGTGCATTGAAATGACTCGAGCAATAAACTTTTAACTCCCAATGTGCGGTTTCAATAGATTTTACTAGACTTTTTTAATTTTATAAATTACAAAATTCAACTGGATACTTTACGGATTTACATACTTTAAAGGATGTAAGCTGAAAATGTCAAATTAGTATCTAAATTTAGCTTTTAAGTTGAAAAAAGAAGGGCCTGTGAAAATTGCGATCAAGAAAAAAGACTGAAAAAAGCTTCTTTTTTTTAAAAAAAAAAAAATTAATTTATATCAGATGAAGTAAATTCAAAATCAGTGTATCAGTCTCCATTCACTGAAAGTTTGTGTAATTTGCCTTTGGTCCCAAAATCATCAAAAAACGTTTTTTGTGTCTTCTGAAAAAATTGTAATGTGTGAGTTACGTCCTTCTTCCTTTCCAAAGTCGACATGTTAATAGTCTCGTTCCCCATTTAAAAAAAATTAAGAATCGTTATTCAGAAGACCATTGTAATTGTTTTCATGTTTTCCGCAATAACAAACTATTCGCTTCCAGTATTTTGCCACATTTGAAGAGGAAACATGTACTCATGTTTTAATTATGATTCGAGAATTGATTATTTTTCAAGGAATACGTATTATTTGATGGAAAATAGTTCCTGAACAGTTCTTCCTCGTTAACCAAATAACATTAACACTCATTCCGGTATAATGTATATTTCCAAGGGTAATCAAGTCAAATTACTGTATCAACTTAAATGTATTCATGTCGGATTCACCAGGGCATGAAATATATTTCAATTACGCGATTCAACGCGATGTTTTTTTTTTATTTTAAAATGTTGTAGACAAACACAATGAAAATATCTGTAAATTTAAATTTTTAACGAATACCAGATAGTGTTTAAAAAAATCAACAATGATTCTCGATTACTAACGCATTTGCTATCATTATTTTCAAAGTTTTTTGATTAGTTCAAAGAAACAAAATGGTTGAGCATTTTATGTGAAACATGTTTACAACGTGTATATATTTAATGTTGTGATGAAAAGATCTTCCAGAGTCACATAGAACAGTTCTCCGCAACCTTTTCTCTCCCATGGTACATAAATTACATTTCAATTGTGTAATATATATTGCCACCTCAATACTACAACTAGGCAATTCTGATTTGATCATTGGTGGGAAAATGAAATTCAATCTTTATTTGAAAAACATGTTATGCATATGCATAGTCTATATTGTTAAAATCATATTTTAGAGCAGGATTTCCCAAAATTTGTTCCGCGGAACACTAGTGTGAATATGTGTCGCGCGAACATCCACATGTATGATTAAAAACCATCAATGTTTTCCAAAAACTAGCAATTATTATTCCTTGGTTTGGACCAAGGAATACATTATATGAATGGATGCAGCGGTGGGCTGCCAATATGTTAACAAGAGGCTCGCTTACTCTCAAAGCTATTCGCGATGTTCCGTGGAATTTTTATCACTCTATTATACGGAATTGAATAAATCAAATAATACTTTATACACATACTATATAACAATATGAAATCCGTAAAATCATTGTAAAATGATTAATATTATTAGTTGAAAAATGTACTTTTCTACCTTAGATAGCAAGAGTCAAAAGTTCGAAGAATGGCGAAAAAATAAAATCAATTATTTTCTATTAAATTCCATGTTTCAAACATTATACTCAAATCGTTCGGGACAATATTAAAAATGTCAGAAGCACCAAATGACGTTTACTATGCTTTATTTTAATTATACTGTATAATTATATTGTATAACACAAAGGCCAGAGAATATTGTTTCCTCGAGCCAACCCTGGGTAGAGGTATAATATTATATCGACTATACCTACCTTCTACCTTCGAGATGATTATCATCAATGGTTTCACTATGATTGGGTAAATAATTAATTTTATTCTTTTGGAAGTTTCGTCACTTTAATTTATTGTAAAGGAAGAGTTCAATAAATACTTCAGGCTCTAAGCAGTGGGTTTCGGACATTGGAGTTTAAATTATTATCGATTTAAAATGCATCAAACATTATGTAATCGACACACGCATGAATTTATTTATGTTTGAGTATGGGGGAACATACTAAAAGCATGCGTGGACGGTGGGTCGTATTTGTGTGTGAAACCGACAAAAAAAGGTCATAAAAAATGTGTGCAACGACAGGCATCACATATTTGGTACCAACTGTGGCAGCCAATGGTTCAGTGTTGAATTGCGAAGCATATTGAATGATATTTAAGTAAAGATTTTCGATAAATATATATAATATGTTTGGATCAACAGAACTGAAATAAAAGTAGTAATCTACGCAATGATATGGTAAGAGGCTGAGTTTGATTAATACTGATATAATATATTTTTAACAGTGTTACTCAACCAGGGTTGCCAGGCTTCCCTATTTGAGCGGGACTGTCCCGAGTTCAATCGACACATCTCGAGTCCCGCATTGCAAGTCCCTCTATAATCCCGACGTGTACATGTATCAAAGCCTTCGAAATAGTGAATGTCCTGATCTGTGATTTTGGAAATCTGGCAACCCTGTACTCAACCCATGTACATATCAACTTTGGAAAGGAAAAAGGACGTGACCATAGCAAATTTTACAGGAGGCACAAAAACGTGTTTTGATGATTTTGGGCCATATGCAAATTATGAAATATACACAACCTTGAAATGCACGGAGACTTTTAAACTGGTGTTTAATTGACATATTCTAGTATTCTAATATTTCCTAGACAATTAAAGAAATTGTCTAGGAAAAACCCTTTTTTCAGTCTTTTTTCTTGGTTTCAATTTTCACAAGCACGTCATTTTTCAAACATAAAAGCTAAATTTAGATACTTATTCGGCATTTGCAGCTTACATCCTTTTGATAGAATGCGTATCAAGTTTGATACATTGTGATTATCAAAAAAAAAATTGTTTTGACAAAACTGTGGGTTACGTCCTTTTTACTTTCCACTTTTTACTTTATTTATTTAACATAATATAATCATACAAATGAAAAATACAATTAACTAGGCAATGTGAATTATTTAAACGTTAATAAATTTTAAATGGAAACAGACCATCGTAAATATTATTATATGAATATATTAATAACTTTATTAAAATACAATAAAAGCCCAAACATGACAATATTTTATTTTATGTGCGATATTTGTTACACTCCGATATGATATAAAAATATCAATTGTACAGACAAAAAAATACGACATATTTATTAGTATCATTTTAGTTAAAAAATTTGATTCATTTAACTAACTTCAATATTTAATTAATTTAATCTTGATTTAATATTACATATGGTACGAAGGCGAAATCACAAAGCCGATTTTTAATTTCTGTTGATAAATTTATATCTCAAAAATGTTAATTCTAGAATTGAATCTATAAAAGGAAATAAACTAAAAAAATACAATGCCAATGATGCTATCACGATCTTCGAGGCCGGGCAGCACTTGCACAAAAAATGCCGAGTTTATACGGCGATAGCACGAAATATTGATAAAAAAAAATGGTAATAACAGTTTATCTGCTTGAAAAAACAGACATTAAAAAAGCTTCCATTGGTACTGTAAAACTGTATTGCCCATAAGAAACTACGTCGAAATCATTTTATAATATGCTCCTCACCCCCTCCCCAAAAGTACCTGTACGCACCTGTACCTGTAAAGTAAAAGTACGCTATGTTGCTCTGGTTGCATATTTATTGTGTTATCAATTGAAATAAAATCTTATTATTGAATATTTGAATATAGCAATGCTTCGCTTTTGTCAGTTTTGTTGGTATATTGACTCATAATTTAATGTTTTCTTCAAAATAACTGACTTGATAATAAGCAATATACCTCATAATTTATTATGCCCTGAATGTTAGTTCACACATAGTATTTTTTTTAAAAGGCGACACATGTTTCTCGAATATTAAGGGAATCAGATTTCACACTTCCAGTGATTGTAAATTTGTAGGAATGAGGACTTTATACTATAATCATTTATATAATTGTATGGTATAGATTAATGTTATTTTTAACGAGCATTATCCAGATTATATAAAATTGGAATTGGTACAAAAAGTGTTTTAATTTTTTTAATGTTATATCATCAGTGTTATAATAATTCACAAAATTTTAATTATATTCATTTACATTCCCATTACATTTACAGCCCAAAACTTGTGTTCGAGTAGGTACGCTTATATTTAATATTTGGAGATAGATAGTCGATGAATTCGTCGTCAGCTTTGTGGAAATTCATTTTTAATATAAAATTAAATTAAATAAATATGTTATTGTGTTAAATATTGTGACACGTGCTTAACCGCTTAGAGAAATATCATCAGATAAATCTGATGATACTTCTCAGAGGGACGAAACATATCACAATTTAAAACACAATCAGTATTATTACAAAGTTATCAAAAAAGATTATAAACTCAAGACTACTTTGGTTAAATAAATAAGCATATTTAATTGATTAATAAATTTTCTTCCAAATAAAAATAAATGTATACATATACGGTATTGCTAAGTGACTAATCGTTTTAAATTAATGAAGTCATTGATTAATCTTTAGTATGTACTACAATATTAATGTGTTTGCAATATAATTTTATAATTTCAATAAGTCGATGTTTATAATTATACAATACTATGTGTGAAAATTCCAAAACGAACATAAATTGTCAGTTATTGAAGTTATTTATAATTCAGTATTTATGAAAATTCAGAGGGTCAAATTAACCTAAAAATAAATAATCACAATACATTACGAGAAAAGGATATTCATAGCAGTGAAAAATTTCGATTTTATTATTTTAATTTTTGTTTTTGATTGCGTTTGTTAACAATAATATCATTAATTGAATCAATCAATATGCAATTTTTTGAATAGTGTTAAAATTATGGTTTACGTTTTTTTTTTCAAAATATGTCATTTTAATTTATGGCGAACAGTGAAACGTTTCTACTGTAGGCACAATATTTTTATTATTCCTATTGTTTCATTGATTAATGATGAATGTTAACTATATGAATACCATGCAGTATATAGTAAAATATTAACCTGTTCGATATCTAAAGTATTAATCATTTTCAATCGTATAACTTATAGTATGTCATAAATAGACAACAATAAAAAGGTATAACTTTGCAAATGAAACATTGAAATTAATATCCATTCCTGTAGCCTTGGCATCATATTAAATGAATTTATATACCATATCGGGCAAATAAACAGATCTATCAATATGATTAACAGAAACGCGAAACAATTAATTTTGTTTTGTTTCGATTTATTAAATGGCAGGTGGCTAAGGTTTACGTAGCAATTTTAAGCATGATTTAACGATTACAAGTTCAATATTTTTTTATAAAATGGCCTTGAAAATATAAAAAAAACAAACACGAGGAACTAAATAATTGTGGAACTTGTTCTAGAATACATTTGGCAATTTTATGCTAGCCAATATTTTGACTAAATATAAAATGATATTGATTAAGTCTTTGCCGTATGTAGCGACGGTTTTATGGAGTTCCGATACTTCCTGATTTTGAGAGAAAAAAACATTTCAAAATCATTTATTAACTAACACTTTTTAACAATAAAACATTATATAGTATGAATATTTTTTTTTTTTAATTTCGGACACTGGCAAAAAGCACCACCTTACGTGTTTCCAAAATATATAGTCAAGGTTTTTCTATACAGATATTTATATTATAAATCCGTATTCAAAATGTTATTTTGTATACGGATGGTAACATTATCTATTTTATAGTAACATAGTAGATAAATGTTTGAATTAATAATCAATCAAAACACAAAATCAAGTATGTTACGATAACTGTGCTCAACTCGCAATTTATATTATTTCATAATGATAATGTCCATAAATTCTGTCATACTGACACTAGATTAAATGTTGAAGATCATTTCATGCAGAAAGGGTGCATGAATTTTATATGAAGTGTTATCATGGCGCAATCAAAAAACTCAATATGATATGTATAAAACGTGCATTATTTTGTAAATAAAGATAAACAATTATTTGATTATGTCAAAAGGTCGCACTCGAAGTTCAAGAAAGCCACATTTTCCTAATTTTTATTCAAAAGCTTTGACTGTTATAGTTATATGTATTATATCGACTGTGGAAAGGAAAAAGGACGTAACCCTCAGTTTTTTCAAAACAGCCTTTTTTCGATAATCACAATGTATACAACTTGACACACATTCTATCAAAAGGATGGAAGCTGAAAATGCCGAATAACTATCTAAATTTAGCTTTTAAGTTAGAAAAAGATGACCTTGTAAAATATTAAAACCAAGAAAAAACACTGAAATAAAGGTTTTTCCGAGACAATTTCTTTAATTAATATTAGGTTATGTCAATTAAACACCAGTTTAGAAGTATCTGTGCACTTCAAGGTTGTGTATAATTCATAATTTGCATATGTCCCAAAATCATCAAAACATGTTTTAGCACCTCGTATTTGTGGGTTACGTCCTTTTTCCTTTCCACAGTCGATATAAAATGATACCGAATTATTCCCTTATTGAAGGGACTGACGAAAAAAATGCACATAGAAGAAAAAAAAAGATTGGGGACCAAAGAATTTTCTATATTTCTGTGTTGTTCATATAAAACTCTTTCGGTTAAATGAATTTATTCAAAGGCTTAGTCGTGTTCTCGTCATCATAGCGAGTAAAAAGAACTTTCAGTTAGCCTTAAAATGTACATCACTTACGATCAATCAATCAATCAATAACCCATGTCTGCTTCTAATATGGAGTAAATAGCCTCCTAATGGAGGTATCTCTACGGAGTTTTTCTACGAGAACTGCTTCATATCCAGTGTTCAACTTCACGTTTTCGAAGAGAGAAGGGTTTCCGAAAAGAGTAGTTTTGAAAAAGAACATAATTTTAATTAAATTGAAAATGTTTATGTAAACGCAAATTGCTGGTAATTAAAACGGGTACTGATTGTACCTGACATGCTTAATGAAACGAGACTATAAAAAAATCCACGCGAATTGCGAGAAAACATCCGGACACGTGGAAACGGTTTTTCACTGCATTTATTTATACAGTCTGTGTGTGATTTGGTCGATATATGTTTTATGTATAATGTAGTTTGACTCTGTGAGAAAATCAACTCCAGTTGGGAGTCGAAACGGATTCGTTGCATACACAAACAATTTCATCGCTAACCTTTGCGCCACTCCTTCCACAATCGTTTAGCACGAACTGCGGTGCTGAGCGACAATGATTCCATATAAAAATACAGGCATTATAAGTAAATGTGTAAATGCACCGTAGACGGAAACCCGACATGCCGATCGTACCGGGTAATTGTTGTCAATAATATTGAACAAAGGGTAAGCAATCACAATATCGAATATACTATTATTATTATGTTGACCCTTGGCAACGGGAATAGAGCGTATCGTGGACAAAGAGGCGGATTGGTGGACCGAAAGAAGACTGACAAATTTTCTTTTATTTTGGTGAAAGTAAAAATCACGCGTACAAATTAGGGATCTTGTGTTGAGAAAACCCGATAATAAATTTCCGGAAAATCGACGACTTTTGCCAGACTTGGTTCGCGGGACATTTGAATTAAACACAAAACTTATTCAAAAAAAAAAATGATTTTATTAATTCTAAACAAATATAGCAGGGCTGTGAAGTCGGAGACCCATTTTTGAAAAAAGTATTTAATGATGTGTATTTAAACCACAATAGTCCATAGTGTTGACATTGCATGCTTGGCTGACTAAAAATGATCTGATGGGATACATATATGTATGTAAGTTAAAATGAAATTATTAAAAAAATTCTTCGGAGTCTGAGTCATTTTTTATTTTAAAAAAGCTGGAGTCGGAGTCGTCTTTCTTGACAGCCTTGGATAGCAATAAAAAAAGCCAAAAGCCTTCATTTTTTATTATAAATTTAATAACTAATATGCAGAGTAATTTGCAATAATAACCATACAATAACCGACCCAAAGCATTGTTTTTAAAAAAAATGTTTTTTTCGGGAAAATCGAACGAAACCCTCGAATGGTGTGTAGTAAAAAGCAATATAAATATTTAAAATACATTTTTGTTCAATTTTCCAATATTTATCTTAAAAAATAAGCCTGCGCGAGTTTTGAGTTACCGACAGTTTTTATGCATAGAAATATCCGTTTAATTATTTGTTTATACAAATTAACACATTATGTAGGGATCGGGTAGCGATAATTTCTGTGTTCTAACGAACGAATTACAACCAGTCCTCATAGAACAGTTACCGTTAAGGTGTTCCTATATGCTTCCCAACGCGAGCGGACATAACGGATGCAACTTGAAATTTCCGTTATCTTTAAATCAACGTATGCTTCATTTAATATTAAACGAAATTTCTTCATACAAGATCAAATATTATTCATTGATCGTAATTATTTTTTTTCCCACCGGACATGACTCGTTAGAAAAAACGAAAATTTTCTTTATTGATTTATTTTCAATAACCAATCAGCCATCACAAATCTTCCGATGCGTCTAATTTCGGTAATAATTTATCATAAAATACCGTTCGATTAGATGAGGCAGACGGTAACTGTTTAATACCGGTTTCTTTGATGTTTAAACGATTTCTTGTGTTAAATCCATTCGAGAAGGCCACCAATTAGCTATCCATATTAGTTGATGACTCCTTACATTTGACTGTAATGGTGTCTTATGAATATTTCATATTTTCAAATCCATATAATCATCAATTACGTATTATAATTAAGTACTACTATTAAAAAGTTTCTTAAATAAATAAATTATAATTTATTGAAATTATTGGGCATACATTTATCTCGCGCGTTCTGACTTCCTCTTTTAGCCTAACGGTAAGTGAAACTTTGTCGAGCTAACAGACGGTTCCTGGTTCATATGTCTTAATAATATTATATAATTAATACATATAACAAAATTAACAGTGAGATAAAATGAAAAACGTCGATTTTGAGATAGTAACGATTGCTAGAAGCTTAATCTATTATATATTAAAAAATAAAAGACTTTTGTACCAAACCCACATTATTTATTTGAGAGCAAGACCGGTTTCGCCCATGGCGAGCATTATCCGAAACCATTGCTGACCTAAAATAAATAATGCGAAATTAGTACAAAAGTATTTTATCTCATAATATTTATTATCCATCAAGAATAAACAGAAAGTAACACATTTGAAGTGATTAATCTACATAATAAAACACTTACATATATTCTTTTAAATTCCCCGTTAAAATAATATATATAATTATAATCCGTATAAGATACTAAATAAAAATATAGTTATCATTTTTTAAGTACGACAAAAACATCTAAGTTCAACTATTTCAAAACCAGTATTTTTTAAAAAAATATTTCACTGTTGCTTTCAGGTAGTGATATAAGTGTTACTGAATTTATTCTTCTTGCATTGTAAATTATTTCTTGACTTTATTTTATTTCAAGTGGAATTTGCAGTAACGTCAAAAGTTTTTTTTAAATCAAATCTCTTGTAAACATATCTCACCCCCAATAAAATACAGCTGTCTAAATTTTACACAGGAGTCATTAATTTTTTTTAAAGAAAAGGTCTGGATGTTGTTACTGATAACTTTTGTTTGATTTTGTTGGAAAAACGTGAACTCTTCCCAATTGTATTTTTAGTTATTATTTATAATAAATTTATATCGACTGCACAGTTTCTTTACATCTGCTGAAATGAATTAAGTATTTTTGTCTGTGACACTATTTGAGTTCGAAATATAAAAATATTTTTTAAAAGTAGTCCAAAAAATCACGACGCCACCAACCATGTTCATAACCTCAAAAATAACAAAACATGGAACACTATTTTAGTCCATAATAAACATATTCACAATATTTTCGGTGGTAACTTTGTGGTTCATTTTTAATATAAAATTAATCTTGATAACATGTTTTTATTTATAAACCTTGTCAGGTTCTGTCTGATGCTTCAAAGGCGAAACACGTGTGACAATTTATAACTAAAATTTCATGAAGATATCCATGTTTTGTTAGCACTGACTCAATTATATTATGCAGATGTTAATCGGAAAAAACTGCAGCGCTGTCAATATGACGCTACAGTGTATGACTAAATAACGTTAAAGTTTAATATTACATTGGTCCGCCATGTGATGGTCACCATATTTGTTTTGATAGAAAGTCATTTATACTGCCAGCTGAACAACTGCGTGCAGTGGATAATAATATGTCATATTACATTGTGCAATAAAAAATAATAATAACGAATAACAAACAACTGAATAATCTAATTCAGAATATGTACTTCATGGTACGCGCTGTAGATCGGAGACCATTTTAGAATTTTAAACAAAATTCAGTGTTATTTCAAAATAATTATTTTAGAAGAATATTCTAATGTATAACCTATACACCACTACTATTCCATTTAATTTTAAGCTAAATGTTTAAAAGAACAGCCATCATCATGTTACAGATATCTACTTTATTGTCATACGAGAAATTTATGGTTTATGAAGTATTTATTGGTCATGGCATCTCTAGAGGTGTGTATAAACAATGCATAACCTATTGTTAGTTGAAAAATCGCACCTTACAAAAGCATATTATATTCGATAAGATGCTAATTCGGTTTTTTGACAATTAAATATGCTGATGTAGATATACGCAGGGTGGGCTCGAGTACTTCTTTACCTGTGTGCAAGGCGCCTAGAAAACTAGATTTAAGTGTGTAAATAGTGATAAAATCTTGGTGCGACGCCTGTGCGCCTGTATACGCCGCACTCTTTTCACACGCCACGAGCCGGCCCTGGAAATACATATACTGTCGTAATAAAGAAAAAATCATCTGACGGTAAAAACTATAAATATGTCCTTAAATGTTGATTGTTTTCTTTGGTTAAATGTATTATTGTTTATTAAAACTATTTAATTACATTACTAAAAATAAAACACTAATCCTGATCATAGTTTGCGCATTCGTTACTGCGTGACTGTTGATTTTTTTATTTATGATGACAGTTTAAATACTTTGCCGGTAAACGGCGACAAAAACAAACATTTAATCATAGACACCCCACTTTTTATCATTTTTTGAGATTTACTGATTTCCGTTCACCAGTGCGCCCAACTATTAAAAATATTAATAAAGTGTGGCAGGCAATACTTTTTCTCTTCCCAATTTATTAAAAATATTTTGGTTTTCCAATATTTAAAATATTTAACTCAAAAACAACTGAGCAAATTCACGAATAATTCGACATTATTATTATATAAAAATTAAAATGCTGTGGAAAATAAGTTACGCAATTTAATTTAACAACATATTTAATTGATTAAAACTTTAAATAATACATTTAATGTTTTTTTTATATAATTCGATTGTGGAAAGGAAAAAGGACGTAACCCACACATATCAAATTTTACAGGAGGCGCTAAAAACGTGTTTTGATGATTTTGTGACATGCAAATTATGAATTATACATTCGGTATTTTCAGCTTCCATTCTTTTGATAGAATGTGTGTCAAGTTATATACATTGTGATCATCGAAAAAAAGGTGTTTTGAAAAAACTGTGGGCTACTTCCCTTTTTGCTTTTCACATTCGATATATAAGTATATGTATATATAAAATTTTATTTAAATAGAGTTTAACTAGTAAACATAATATTTTAGTTGCACGACCCAGTATGCATGTGAAATACCGAATTTAATAATAAGCAACATGTGTTTCATGTTATTGTCAGCAACATGATTGGTACTTGAGTCAGTTGGCAAGTCAGAAGTCTACTGTAATGGAAAGTTTGTTGTTGCAAAGCAGATAGAGTTGACATTTTTTATTTTTATTTACAAGTCGTACTGCATGTTTGGTTCGATGGCGCGCGATACGCGACATGAATCCGTATTTCAGATGTTCGACATCAACCATGGTTTCTATTTTTTGACATCTCTTGAAACTACCGTCAGAATATATAATATATAACCGCTGTTGATAACAGACAAATTTTGTATTGTAATAATTGCTAAAGGTCACATTAGTTTAATATACTCCCAAGATTGGACATTTATATTTCTTGTATGCCATGCAAGTTCAATGCAAAACATTTTGTGCTGAGTAAGTTGGTATTTAGGCAAGACTTGTGAGCAGGCCAAGTATAAAGTTAACGCGTGCGTGGGGGTGTCCTGAGATAGATGGATTCCGAACTGCCTGAAATGTTCCGCCCTCACATGGGTCCAATATAAAATCACACGGACTTGATTTTAACAAACCAACAAGACAACTTTGTTCATTTATTTGGGGTTTGTAATTATCTGGATTCTTGGTTGAAGTAATTTAACTCATGAAAAACGACAATACACAGCTCACTCCCTATGAAGTATGAACCAAATTTAAGTTCATGATTCATGAATATAAGGAGAAGACTCTTTTTATTCTTTCGAGAGTTTATCACTTTAATGGTATTAACGGTTTCTTCTTAGATGGAGAGACATACAAAACGCAATTTTTATCGTTGCTGTAGTAGATAAATAAAATTATTGAATCTACTTCAGTTAACAAAATTTCGATAATTAATTAAATTGCCCTGAATTTCCAATACACGTTAAACGTGCCTGCCGCATCTACAATATTTAAATAAATAGTCTACTGTTTTTAGAGGAAGTTAATTATTTAGCAAAAAATACGATACAGGAACTAAAAGGGGGAAATGTTTATTTCAAATCGTGTTAAAAAAACAAACGTTTCTGTTAATAGTAATGAAGGGAAGCTGGTTTAGGGATATCTTATAAGGAAAGAATGACAAGATAAACAAACGGAATTGCGTAACAGGAAACCCTGGCATCCTCGCATTATTTCTTGAGTAGCAAATTACCACTCACTGCATACCACGGATGAAACAGTTCAGAGGAATAATTTAATAACATGTACGTATTTCGAGTCTCTTCGACCCAGATCCTTCTGGAATGTTGTAATATTAAATGAATTGTGTAGGCATTTATGAGAACAATCCTTTATCATAAAATTTGTGATGGTGCTTATAGATTCTGATTGAAATATAATGTTTTTGTGCTTCTTTAAATCCAAAACAAGGTTGTTCTGATAAACTGTTAATCTGAATGTAATATACTGCTAAAAGTATATTTTTGCCAAATTATTAATTATGTTGACCTACCAATTATTGATAGACTTTTATATTTAATCTATTCGGCTGGACAATTTTATCAGGCAAGTCTTTGGACAAGTTCTTTATCTTACAAGTAAAAACAGAATATATTTTTTTTTTGAAGATCACTTATAGTTGTGAAAGATGTGTCATTTTTAGTTAAACATATTTTGTAACCATTTACGTTCTCAGTGTGGAGCATATGACCACTTAGTGGAGGTATCTGAACATTGGCATTTCTAAGAAAACTGCTTGTTACTCATTTGCTCAGCTTCTCTTTTTTACAAGAGTTTAGCTACGTCTCGTTATTTCAGGATCAGAAAGTTGATGGAGGGAGTGTTTAGACATTACAAACATTCATGTCTTTGAACAGAAATCTTTTAATCGATAAGAACATTTTTCCGAAACGGTATTTGAACAAGTGATCTCCGTAACCGAAGCCAATGGCGTTGAACACTAAGCCACGGATCCGTCGCAAAATAATAAATGAAAAACATATTTTTCTTATTGCTACTTTAATTTAAGACAATTTGTTAAAAGTCACCTTCCTTTTTTCATGTAACCTTAAAAAAAGCGGTGGATGAACGACTGCCACAATTGGTCTTTGTAAAAATACTTTCTAAAAAAACGCCATCATCCATATATCAAATAAATCTATGAACGCTCATTAGAGCTGGTTCTTAATTTTGGATTTACATAATAAATATTTATCTAATAAATATATGGAAGTAGTTTTCAACGAATCGAATAAAGGTGTTATAGTGTTTCAATATAATTAACTATTTAGAAATGTTTTCATAAAAACATTAGCTGCGAAAGTGAATAGAGGAAATAATATGCTCTTCACTTATGAAAAACTACAATTAATTTTAAAAATGGAAAGTCTCAGACGGCCGCCAAGCAGCCGTTGTCAAAATGAAAAACATAAAACTCATTTGAAAAGAAAATAAGAACTCGTTATGTAGCGCTGTTAAAAATATGATATGTACTTATTAAGCTGATGGAAGACTAAAGTCGTTTAACAAGTAAAATCATCTCATATGTAAATTCATTTTACGACAAACGAGTACGTTATTTACAAAAAATTCTCCATTTAAACAGCACAACACAAAAAAAGATAAAATGCAGCATATAAGTATAAATGCAATATAATATTATGCACACTAAATGTCAGCATTAAATTAGTATGGTTGTAACTAGGGCTTCCAATTAACCGGACATTTAAACTAACCGGTTTTCGGTTTTTTTCAAATAAATAAACCGGGTAACCGGTTTAAACCGGATTTATTTTCAAAAAACCAATTTTAGTACCACACTAACCAATGTTTAAAAAAAAGTATTTTGATTACTTAAATAAGTGCATAAAATTAGAAAGTAGATAAAAATATCGCTGTTTTTGTTTGAAAAGGTCACGGGTTCAAATCCCGGCACAAACAATTTTATATATTTTTTTTAAATGTATCAATCGATTTATGATTTTCTGTTTGAGGCCAGGATTTTTGTGAAGTTTGTGATGTTTTGAATTCTTGCACGAAGCGTAACGAGAGCGATTAGCTAGTCACTTGTCCTAATCTAGCCTTACCCTTAGATTTTTACAATCTTTAGAAAAAAGAGATGTTGAGTAGCTGAGTTACCAACAGTTATCGTGAGATAAACTCCACCAGGAGTACACATGCTCCACATTGGGAGTGGGCATGGTTAAAAAATATATTTGTATTTAAAGAAGATATTTATTAAAAAAAAAATGTTATTTAAGTGTCATCAAATAATGATTTTTCTGGTGTTTAGCTTTTTTTAATAATAAAACGCTCCTTTATACTAATTTCACATTTATCATTTTAGAAATCAGTTGAGAATACTCGTCATGAGTGAAATATAACTAAAATAAAAAAACATTTTTTATGGAATAACTATGTAGTACATATTTTATATTAATATACCTTATTATACAGGCTTAGAATTAAATGAACTTTCGATTAGATCATTTTTACTTATATGTATGTAGTGTAGCTTCCCATAGAACTTAGTTTGGCTGCAATATTTTCACTTTGTATCACTTTGTATCAGTGAAAACCATCCAATCCACAAGCGCAATTATTTTACAACCCTATAATATATATATCATACTATAAATATTAGTAATTTTGTCAGTAACTACTAATTTTCACTATACGCAAACATGCATTCGTGTCCTTACGATTGTATGCCTAACATTGTCACAGTTTTAAATGATTATTTAAAAGAAATGTAACGCATATTCAGCTAGTGTTCAATTGTATAACACTTCAAAAACCTTTTTGCTCGTCTTTATTATTATTATTGTTTGCACGTGTGCATATTGGAAAGACACCGACCCCTTAAAGTAGCCGATGATTTATGGCACCGATTGTTAGAAAATAAAAATAAAACGTTTTAAAATTGAATTGTTTTATAACTTGAAAGATATAATAAAACATGGGCTTAGTCACTTAACCTTTTTAAGTATGAATGCTGCAAAAAAAGTGGATACAAATTGCCATCTTTTTAAGTTCAGGTACCTACTACTTTCTTGGAATAATAGCAATCGTATATATTATACAATATTCAAGTTCCATATCCAATATTATATTGTTAATAATTATAAATAATCCGACTAATAAAGATCAAATGAATACGTGAAAAAAAATTTACATTAAAAATTTTTGTTTACTAATATTTAAAATGCTTTGTAACAGTACAAGTTTCGGCTCGGATATTTTTTTCATTTAAAAGATATAAAGATTAACGTATTTTTGGTTTAATAAGGTTCACTTGTTTTTTTTAAGAATCCTTTCGTATTACAGATATTTGATTGAAAGCAGTATAGTTGTCCATGATTTCGACTACATACTTGTTATTAATATGTCACAGAAATTAGACAATTGAACAGTAAAATACTTTATTATATTGTACTACTTATAATACTATTATTATATACAACATTTTTAAATATTTATACTCTACATATGAATAGTTAAATAAAAGCTCGTGGTGTTCAAAGCAGAAAAAGATTTTTTAATTAACCCGGTTAACCGCCCAAAATAAACCGGTTTTCGGTTTATTTAAAAACACCCGAAAAACCGGTTAACCGGTTTCGGTTTAAACCGGTTTGGAAGCCCTAGTTGTAACATACTAAGAATATTTTATTCGATTTTATAAAATTAAAAAATCTCTGTTATGTAATGTAAACCCTAAACGTAGTTCAACAGTTTATTATGAAGATGTTAACTTAATAAACACTGTCCATGTTTCGCTAGCAATGTTTATGGTTTTAATGTTGTATATTATATTTTACATGTCTGTATAAGGTGTACTTATATATCAAAAGAACAATTGATGATGTTTTATGTAGATATTTCATTTTATAAGTATGTAATGGATAATAATTTTAAAGTAGTCATTCTTACGGTAATAACTTAACGTGTCAGGTTCAAGTCTTGGCAATTCATAGGTTAACTGTTGATATTTTTAAAACACTTATTAATTACATCAAGGCCATGGGCCATATTATGGTTGTGGGATTTTTGTTGATGGCTTTCCTACTCGAGTTGATCACACCTCATTCAAAATAAACATACTGTTTTTTTTTTAATATCTTAAATAAAGAAAACACTCATTGGTATCAGAAGAATTATTATTGAAAATAACATAATGTGTACTCTATTAAAATTTGATAACAAGTCTTTTGCAATCATATGAACGGCTTAACACTCTAATAGTCAAATCTTGCTAAGATAGAGATTACTATTTGTTAACAAAAAAAGAATTAGAGCAAATAGTAGGCATATACCAAAAAAAAGTGAATGTCTACAAACTTGATACGTAGCATAAAATACTCGAAGCGTATATTGCAATATTTATTTTTTAATACCTTTCATCAAAAGAAAAAAATATATAATTATCATTTATGCATGTTCAACATCCACGTTTTCAAGCTAAGTTTGCACGTATGCATGACTACTCAAAAATCATATTCTTATGTTGGTACTTAAGTACGTAAGCTGTCACCGCGATGAGCAGAATTTCAATAAAGCATAATATACAAAAGCGCCTTAACCATCAGACAAGATTACATCCGGACATTATTATGCGTAAAATAACATATGGCAAGACAGAATTATTACTAAAGACAAGCAAACAATAAATTTTATTACGAGGAATAACTGAGACTAGCGGCAGAATATAATTTATTTTATCAATAAATACATATAGTATTTAACTATCGGTAAGACTTACAATTGGACATTAGCGTAACAACAATATGTACGTTACGTCCATGTAAAATATATTTTCAATTTATAAACATAGATTCGGATCGTGAAATGTGTGGTTTGTTTGTTACTCTCGACCACAAATGCACAACGATAGTAATGAAGGAAGATAATTAATTACTAACAGTGTACTTGAGAAAAATAATTATCTGTTTGATTTGAATTAAGAATCGTCTCTAGGTTAAAGAAAACTCTCACGAAGATAATAGTTTATGGCTATTCAAAAATTGCTTATTGATTTTTGAATTTGAAACACGTTTTGGCAGGCGTTGACAGCGAACGCACAACACAACGCAACCCTATGTTAACCGAACTGTCAAACGGTATTTCGAACGTGCATACCAAATTTGAATGATTCAGTGAAGTACATTGTAAGATAAAACGGCAGAGCCTTAAAAAATAGATTGCACATAACAGGATTTAGTAGATCTCACCGTATTCTTATTTAAATACCAAACATCATTTATTCGGATACGGGATTTGTAATATCGTTAAAAAAATGTGACTGGTGAATTATTTATTATTTCATATGACTGAGAATATAATGATAATTATGTTTTATGAATATTATACAGATAAAATATTACTCGTAATATTGTTTCTATAAAAACATTTGAGTACGCTAAGTTTTTTTACTGTTCTATTATTCTTGTTAGATTCTAACCCGATGAATAGCCTTGCAGTTCTGGATAAAATTTAATATAAAATACTTATGCATTCATAGTTGCATTGTATAGCAATAGGTGTCCTCTATAGTGCTATTCCCGCGTACAGAGCACTTATTTTGGATGGTCTGAAGTACTCAATACGTGATTGTGTTGGACGGTCTGTATATCAAAGAGACAAGCGCGAGAAACTTGTAACGATATCCATAGTGTAGGACGAGCCATTTTTTCTGTAGATTAATAGTTAATTTAATTTGTCTTCAACTGCAATACACTTAATTTATTGAGTTGTTTTGACTAATGCATTGCAAAAACAATGCACAGAACAGAGTAATTATAAGTCATTATTGAGAAAAACTCATTGTCTAAAAAATGAATCTTGGATATGGACAATTAATATTTCGTATTTCAATGCCCAATATTCAATTCAAGAGAAGATAATATCGGAAATTTGATCGGATACTATAGATGTGCCTAACACATGGGTGTCAAAACGGTAGATCGCGATCGATCGGTCGATCCCAAAGAAAAATTTCCTCGATCCCGAAAGCTTCCGTGAATTTCGAAAAACTATATAATTGAAATATAAAATATACAAAAATACTATAATTCAATTATTTTGTAAGCACGTCTGTATCTAATGATATGTATTTCGCATTTAAAATAAACATATCTAAGTTTGAATGGAAAGAAACCCTACTAAATAAAATTTCTTATAAAAATTATGTTAGAAGTCGATCGCGAGAAAACTTAAGAATGAAAAGTCGATCCCAGGGCAAAAAAAGGTTGGACTCCCTTGGCCTAAGAACACAAGATTTTATTTTTTATTGGACCGATTCGAAAAATCGTACTGCCTGTTTTTTTTTGAACGTTACTGATTTGGTCTCCATGCTGGTCTGTGATTTAAGATTGCAATTGGACAGTAATCTGAACATACGAATAATAAATGTGCGTTTTTATTTGCTTGCGAAATTCTATATCGATTGGTTATTTGTTTTTCCAATGATGAATTTTTCACTATTTGACATGTTGAATGTCATTAAAAAATCGTATTATAAAGATTTTGATATCATTGAAAATTAAATACAGATTGGGGTAAAAGCTACTGCTACCAAAAAAACAATCTTTATTAATGTCTGGCGAAAATGTTAATACAATTATTTTTTGACGTTAATCAAAATTCGTTCAATAAATACCTACTATAAAACTCCTATTTACTATTATTATAAATTCATAATTTAAAATTTTTATTGTAAATTTAATTTAATATTAAAATATTTTTTTCACTATACTATCATCATATTAGCTCTGCTCTTCTGCGTACTTCTGACGGTTTGCAGACTGTTTTCGAACTAGAATCGAACTGAAAGCTTTTAGATTCTAATTTGAAAACAGTTTGTAAACCGTCAGAAGTACGCAGAATAACAGAGCTAGTCAATATTGAGTGACTACAAAGTTTGGTTCAGGTTTTTTTTTTTTTTTAATAAATATATTTACTATAATTATTGCACTGGCTGGTATGTGGGTATGTGTAATGGAATAAATAATATCAAAACATATTTTAAAAATAGGTACGTACCCCATATAATGTTCTAAGAAACTTTTTATTAAAGAGAATTAATCAAATACTGTGAAAACCTACGGCATATTTTTGTACCGAAATGGCTCTTTTAGCTTTAAAATTATGATCAAAACAATTGCAATTATAATTACTTAGTTAAATTTTATTTTATTTAATGTTTAGGAAATATAAACATTAGGTACTTACATTAGGGGTGTAAGAAATAAGTTTTTGTAGATTTAGTCATGCATTAAACATTTTGCGAGTATTTATTACTACACAACATTATGAGATAAACCAGCGGCCACCAAATTACGGCCCGCGGGCTGGATTCGGCATTCCAAAGATATTAATCCTTCCCCTGATTTTTTTATGTAAATGTGAATATTTTACATATAAGAAATTGATTTGTTGAAAATTCTAACATGATTCCATCAAGAATATTTTTCATCCTGGCCCCAAAAGTTTTTGAAAAAACCATCCGGCCCGTTTCTTAAAACTTTTGGTGACCCCTGAGCTAAACTATCTTAATAAAATGTGATTCGTAGACTCTAAGGTTGCAAAAAATACATCTCACAGGATTTCAATGACTAAAATGAATCATACATAACAATATAAGTTTATACATACGTACGTATAACGCAAATACTTATCACGTGTATTTAAATAATCTAATTGTAGTAAATAAATAAATTTAGGGTAGATATTCTTGGAGTTGGATGATAAGAGACTCAAGTTTTTTTTTATGGGGCTGTTGTACCGAGAAAGAAAACTAAGTAGATATCGAAACATTTGCTATTATTATACAATGTGCAAATGCACCCAACCTTTTTGTGGTTCTAAGCTATTTTTTATTTAAATGTTTCATTGTGATCGACTTCTCATAAGAATCTTAGAAGTATTTTTGTTGATCATTTTTTTAGTCCTTCAATGTTAATAATGTCGTTAAATATTTGTTTTGCATAAAAAAATCTTCATGTACTTTTTCAGTAATTCAAACAGTTGTAATTGTGATCAATAAAATTTGCTTCGAAACCGGCCCGGACCTTTGGGAATCCGTGAATAAATATTTACAATAGTACCTATTTAGTAAGCAAAAAATCTGTCGAAGAGTTATCAAAAATTGGGCAAAAATAAAAGCCGTTAAACCTTGAAAATAATAAAAAAATGTATGAAAGACAAATAAATGTAAATATTAAATAATCTCTGATAAAGTTTTAATCAGGAAAAAACCTTTAATGAATAATGCTGTATATCCCAATTGAGGTTATCACAAAACTGACCAGTAAACACTTTTCACAAACATGATTTTTCGTCTACATTTGATTAAAACATTTGAAATTTAATATTTTTTAACCAATTCTCAAATAAATCCACATCATATAGCCATAAATACAATTAAATAAACAAATACAATTAAGTGCAACGAACTGTCAAAACGTTCATTCTTATTTTGAATTTTAAATTCGAATCGAATGTATTCAGGGTCACACGCACTCGCGACTGGCAACACTGCGCTTATCACATCCCAAGCAGCCGGCTAAAGCAAAACTGGATGCGGGAAAATAATTTCGTGTTCTCCGCGGCAATACGAAAACATTATGGACGGGCGGGCGGTTGCGAGAAAGAGGGGTACTCGCTACAATGGGACGATGTGCATTGAGAAGATATTCAAATAATTAATTGAAAAGGATATACTGTCGTGCGTGATTAGTATTCATATATTACAGCACAGAAGCTTATGTGCCGGAGAAAAAAAAAAACATTGTTAATGATTCCGCTGAAAAACCCGATCAAACGCCAGACTATTTATCACTGTATAAATAAAAGGTTGGTTGCTAATTGTTATAAGAGCATCGCGAAAGCCGCAGTTATTATTCTGGATAATTTATTTCAGTTTTTGTGCTGATAGAAAAACTCACTGGCCAATTTATGGTTGTTTTAAAGTTATTATTTTATATAGTAACAGGCCTTGAATGAAATGGACGTAATAGTAGCTCCGATAATATTTTTCTAAGTTTCTTTATAACTATTATAATATAGTTGTGACGATACGCGATTATATTTAACTATATTTTTAATCTCAATAAAATCTGTAGAATGATATTCAAAATTGAAACGATTATTAATCGTGCATAAATTATTTTGTAAATATAGCGTTAAAGTATACATATATATTTGAGCATATTTAAATAAAATGAATAGATGAAACATTCCGTAGCATTCATTGATAACGTAGTTAATAATGATTATATTATGAAGAATGATATCTTCAATTTAAAAGCAATCTAAACAAAAGTATTACTACATTTTGGCAGAACTTTTCAATCAATAATTTAATAATTTAAATATAATTTTCGTGTTGGGCTATTTTATAACATTCATCGGTGATATGTTTTATTTTTATAATCATAGTATTAATGATGTGTTAATTGTGAATAATTTGTGATATAACAGTTCAATTTAAGTTTGGTAAAATATGTATACATATTATAATAAAAAAACATTTGGACCATTTCCAAAGTAAGTTTAAGATTGAAGAGACAACACAACACCATGGAAGAAGCGGCCGTTTTATTTGTAGGGGATAGAGGGGTCTAGTCGGCCAGCTGGTTGTGGACACGGACAAGCCGTTCATACAAACCGTTACTACGCCAATGGAACGGATCGACGCAAACCGGAGGAATTTTGTTTTTTATCGTTTTGATTAAATTGAAAAAATATTGAATGCGATATTTTTTTACAATATTGAACAGGTATTTTAGCATATCACGTAAGACAAACATAAAATGCTATCACCTATAGCTCATGTACAGGAAACGCATACAACGCAGTATATTTTTAATTAAAAGCATACACCTAGCGCAAAATTAAATGATATACATAGGTACCAGTACATCGCATTTTTTTAATTGTATTTCATTATAATTATTATTTATCCATGTTCGCTCATAATGAGAAGCATATGGCCTACTAATTGAGGTATTTCTACAATAACTGTTTGTTACTCAGTCGCTCAACTTCTCTTTTTCAAAGAGAGTAGTAGAGATATAAGGATATGGCTAAGACAGGACTATTGGTTAACTAATCGCTCTCGCTACCTCCCCAGTTGTTAAAGGATCGGAATAGATGGGGGGGGGGTTAGACATCACAAACACCCATGCCTTCGAACAGAAATCGATATATCGATCGAAAAATGCTGTTCGTACTGGGACTCACAACGCTAGCCGCTGCGCCATTGGACCCGGCCATAATTCATAATAAATAATTACCGTGTTATAGATATACTATTATTAAACATTTCCCATAGATTCTACGGCACCGTCGCTACCCCGAATTGCTGAACAAGGAATGAGATAATTTAAAAAAAAACACACGAAAAATAGCATCGAATTGTCAGAATCTAGTGGTGTTTTTAGCAAACGATGGGTGAGTTGAGTGTTCAATGTATATAATATGCACATTTAATTTTTTAACTAAAAAAAAATTTCTTCGGTGATTATATATTTTTTTAATATGCAATTTATATTATAATATTATATACTGTCTTCATTATATTTTTCAAGTGCAATATTATGTAAAAATAAACAGCGATTAAGGACCTGACTTGGACATGTGCAGCGGATGCTCAAAGAGGGGCTGAATACAAACCGGATGGATCCCGTAGCAGTATAAGTCTTCTGACGACCATCCATAGGATTTACTTGGCGAAGTTTCATGAAGTTGGGCTGACCTGTGAGGAAGCAAAGAGGCTGGGGGGACAGATGATCTTAGAAGAACTGTGTGGTGAATAAAATCTGCTCCCCGTAGAATTTAGAATAGGACACTATTAGTAGTCTTCAATTAATTTATAATTACACATCATATCGTAATCCATCGTAAAAAATGAGTGTAATCAAATAATCGATATAAATTTCTTTTTGATTTTCAATTTTTATAATTTTGCAACTGCATTACTATTTATATTTGTGTAAATAATATATTAAAATATAATATATGCTACGGCTGAAAATACAATCTGACAACATATACATTCCATGATTATAAAAAAAATTAAAAGTGCTCAAACTCACTGAGAAAACTTCAAGAAGAGGAGTGACTAATAAACGATAAATCACCTACAAAAAAACAACGAAAATGGATTACGACGCAGACAATCGACTTCTCTTTTCACAGAGGTTAGGGGATGAAAAGATTTTAACTCCTTTACGACAGCTGACATTCTACGGCAGGGCTGCCTAATACGTGGTCTACGGTACGGTCTATGCTGCTCGCGGCAACCGATGAGTTTTATTTTTTTCCGCGCAAAAATATCAAATAAATAAAAATCTGAAACGAGTTGGGCATTTGATTCAGATGATCTCGATATTGGTTATTTTATTTGTTGTTTTAGTAAAAGTATAATGTCACTATTGCACTGTTCGAAAACATAAATTCCATACCATTTTTATTGCCATGGACAAAGCATTCAACACTGTGAAATTGGCATATTATACGAGTAAGTGCAATACTGTTTTTGGATAAAAAAGCGACTTCTTGCTTGTGAAATTTGAATTAACTAACTTTTTAATTTGTTTGCTGTATTTTTTATAACAGACGTGGCTCTTGGACTAATTTGAGTTGAAGAGTCTTCTTTTAAAAAAAGGACACAAAAATTTGGGATATAAACGGTTTAAAAAATGCATGTATTAAATAAAACATTCATATTGAAAATAACAAGCATACAAACAATTATACATTTTAGCCAGCGGTGGGCTGCCAATATCTTAACAAGGGGCTCGATAAATGTTATCCATGTCCGCTCCCAATGTCGAGCATATGGCCTCCTAATGAAGGTATCTCAAA
Source organism: Himalopsyche anomala (assembly GCA_031772345.1). Lineage (NCBI taxonomy): Eukaryota > Metazoa > Arthropoda > Insecta > Trichoptera > Rhyacophilidae > Himalopsyche > Himalopsyche anomala. The sequence goes on along the minus strand of CM062821.1, from coordinate 10,183,032 downwards.
AAAAAGTTATTTTTCTACGAGAACTGCTTGTCGCTCAACCTCTCTTTTCCAAAGAGAGTAGTAGGGATAAAATGATATGGATATGACAGGACTATTGGTTAACTAATAGTAGCGCCCAGTTGAATTGAAGGATCGGAAGAGTGGGAGGCAATCTCAAGACATCACAAACACCCATGCCTTCGAACAGAAAATAAATAAAGCTATCGAAAAAATGCTGTTTCGTACTGGGACTCGAACCCGTGAGGTCCGACACGGAAGCCCACAGCGCTGAATGAAAAAATGAAGGGACAACTAATTTTCAAATTTAACCATTAACAGAAATTGCAGTTATGTGATGATTTGATCTAAGACGAATGATTTTTTTTTTATCTTAACAAGGGGCTCACCGGCCGCCCCGAAATTTAACAAGGGGCTCTCACGAGACCCCCTCCAGCCCATCCCTGATTTTAGCGCTGTTATTCTGTGAGCATTATCAGTAACGTTGGCACATCATAATTGTGTTTTTATTAAATAATTTCCATGTACATCTTATAATATTATAAAATAGGACAGAGGTAGAATATAATTATGATAAACACGTCGAAGATTTAACCGTAGTTAAAACTGCACACTTATACGTATAAACCACACATCTTCCGCCATATCGTCGATGCATATCAAATATGGTCTATGTGACGAAAGTGCATTCCGAGATAATCGATAAAAACTGTTTAAAAAAATAACGAAACGGAAAATAGCACTTCTATCAATGGGAAAAAATTTCCAATCTCCATTGATATTTGATATGCATCGTCGATATGTTTCTTTCAGTTCTAAAACCTTGTGAATGATAGGCGTTAAATTCTTTGCTCCTCTCCTTTCTCTAAAATATTACTACACTACCTTATTCGACCGAGCACTCGGAGTAGTATTATAATAATTTAACCGAGTACGAAGAACGAGTTCGCGTTTGGACCAATTTCACCTCATGGCCATAATTCGTGCCCCCGAGCAATATGCCCCGGATTCCAGAATGGAGTGAGCCTGTTTTTTGTACTCACCATTATACCAACAAGTACATAATAATATAATAGCTATTATGAGACGATTAACTGGTTGTATACCGAAAGCTTTGAAAGTGATTTAATCATAGGGGTCGACGTATTGTGGACAAAATAGTAACAAAAAACGCCACTAAAAGAGCGGCAGTAATATTTATATTAATTATAACTACGTACTTAACTAATTATGTTATTCAAAATTGATTGTATAGTCAGTATATATTTCGTTATTTACAATTAGGTAACTCGCTACAAAACATAAAATCAAATTCAGCACATCGATGGTTTCTATTTGCAAAAGTTGGCCACGTTAAAATTGGATGTGTGCAGAATGCATTTTAAATGGGCCCGTTAGAGGTGAAGTGAGCCAAGTGGTATTTTAGAAAAAAAAAAGTTAGATGCGTAGTTATATTCTACAAATCTTATTGCAATAGTAAAATAAAAAAATATGCAATCCAACAAATCACCAAATAAAGCCGTGATTGTAGTTTAAAGTCAAAGAAAAATTAACCATTTTGCTAGTTGACTCACTTCACCCCTAGAAGACACATAATAATGTTTTTTAACTAAGAAATTGTAGTTTTTGAGGATTTAAAAGTGTATTTTATTTGTAATTTAGGATTTCGACTGAAGGTGCTTGGTTTCCACCAGTTAAAACTTGTGTGAATGTACATAATATGAACGATTCAAATTTAGTATTTTATTTGTAAATTTTATCGAATTATAATATGCAACTAATCATTTTTCAATGAATGAGCGTAAATATCAAAACCATAAAAATGACTTAATTTTTAATAGTATTAAATTATTTAATTAATACATTATTAAAATAATAATCCGTTGTCCGATAGCTTTTCCAAAATAACTTCAGTCAAAGAAGGACTGCTAATTATGAAAATTATTATAGTCAAGTCAGACATTTATTTGTAATCCAGTCTCAACCCTTTTACCGCAAGTTATAAAGTTTTTAGTGTTTACATTAAGACTGCGGAGCAATAAAAATAATGTCACTTCGATTCCGTTAAAAGAGTCTCTTCTAATTTCACTATTTGTGTATTTTTTATCAATAAGTATAATTAAAAACATTTTGTATAATTGGAGTCGGAGCCTCCCATTTTTACGACTCTGACTCCAGAGATCTGGTTTACAATGATATATTGACAACAAAAATACCAAATTTTTAAATAGTAACTGAATATTAGCATATAACATTTGATTTAAAAGTGATTTATAAAATATTTAATTAATAGTTATTTGTTTTTATTTAACTCCATAATATATTATGTAAAATACATAAATAATATTACCAATAATCTCACTGACCCAAAAATCAAAAGCTGTTATTAATATAACCAAAAAGCATGCTTATCTATGAGCCTAGCATAGACAAATTTAATAATGATGCCAGCTTGTTTTTTTTTAATTATCTATTTGGGATGGGCATCATGTATATGGCCGCAAGAGCATTTAAAAGAACAGATTGAAAAGGGTAGGTGGCGTGTTGGATTTTAATTTTATGGAAGGTATGATATGGTATATTAAAATAGCATTAGTCATAATAAAGAAATGGAAATAATCGAAAACCGTCATGGTGGTATCGTGGCTCGAAACAAAGGTTCACAAATGTTGAAACGGCTTCAATCAAACAATTGTTTTTGTTATTCTTGTTACAATATTTTAAGGTTCAACGGGGGAGATTTCATGTGACGACTGATGAGTAAATTAATCTTTGTTCTCTTTTGATATTTTTATGTGCGAGTTTATAAGGACTGTTAGTTAGTCAACCGGTTTTTGATGCCCATTTGGTAAGCATTACATATAATACTATTCAACTGAAGCGCTTATCAATGTTGTCAAACGGTTATATTGATAGATCTTACTATTCATATTCTACACTTTTAAGAAAATTATCTAAGTCAAGGTTTTGATTTACGATAGTGATTAGCTATTTATGATACATCTCCTGTGTAACAAAGCGCTGGTAAAAGCTCCACTAAGCCATTGGAATGTTTCGGTGTAGTGTCTCGAAAAAGTTATCATCAAAAATTGATATTTTACTGTATGGGAAGAGAAAAATATAAAACCGAGCGATTATATAATAACTGGTATTTACTTTTTTTTATAGTAAATATCGGTATATATTGCAAATATCAACAACCGTATGTACTACATTTTTTTTTGTTGAAAAAAAGCAACGACAAAAAATAGCCAATTGAGACTGCAAGTAAATCAACATCGGTATTTCGATATTATACATAAAATACCGTCATTAAAAAAAAAAAAAAAATTCATAAATATCTTACGATTTCTTTTATTGGCCTCATCAATTGTGTAACATGTCAATATATCGACTGTGGAAAGTAAAAAGGACGTAACCCACAGTTTTGTCAAAACAGCTTTTTTTCATAATCACAATGTATCAAACATGATACACGTTCTATCAAAAGGATGTAAACTACAAATGCCGAATTAGTATCTAAATTTAGCTTTTAAGTTTGAAAAAAAATGAGCTTGTAAAAAATTAAAACCAAGATAAGACTGAAATAAATGGTTTTACTAGACAATTTCTTTAATTAATAATAGATTATGTCAATTAAACACCAGTTAAGAAGTCTCCGTGCATTTCAAGGTTGTGTATAATTCATAATTTGCGTATGGCTCAAAATCGTCAAAACACGTTTTTATGCGCCTCCTGTAAAATTTTATATGTGCGGGTTACGTCCTTTTTCCTTTTCAGATATGTAAATACGACTAAGATTTTAAATATTTCAATTATTATTTTTTTACAGTCCCAATTCGATTTAGGCTCGTTTTCAATACAGAAATACCGGTATCCTATCATAGCACGAGTGCTTGTTGTGTACTTTCTCCTCAAATACATATATTTTGACTGATATAGTTGAATAATTCGAAATATCTGACGCCTTAATAGTTTGTAGCAATATATAAATATGTTTTAACACGTCAATTGCTGCCGAGTATGCCTTAAAATGGATTTATCTCCATAACAGGTGACAGTGGATACGAATTTGATCATCAATTATTGTCTCACAAGCCCTGCAGAGAGGTAATGTATCGAAAGGAAGGAAATGAGATCAAAGTATATTGCGTTGAAAATCGAATTCACCCAACGACCCAGATTGGTTATTGACTGGTAAACATTTTTTTTAATCTGCATAAAAAGAGTAAGCCATTATAAGGCTGCGTCTTGCTCGAGGAGAGTATTAGTGAGCAGTGATTGTGAAATATTAATGGTGATCATTAGTCTTTTAAAACTGCTGGTTAACATAAATATGTCAAGATAATCAATAATAAATGCTTCAATAGACAAATTCGTTCAGCGCTAAAAGCAAATCGCCCATACAAAATACTTTACGTAACTATCAACACGGTTAATCCGATTTCACTGAATATCTATATATTAATAGTCGATAAGGTACGTTTGTACGTTTGTTTGTATGATCGCGATTTCTTCTTTTCGATGACGTCAAGAAAGATGGTAATCCATTTAAATCCATTTAGATAATTAATTACGTTTAGATTTTCTGGCTTATTCAATAAATAGGTTTGTAATTTATTTTTCAGGCCAGTAAATTTTATGAATACTTAAAAATGCAACAAAAATCCCCCCCCGTTGAGGGCAACGGGCTTACAGCTAGTAAAGATTATTAAACGAAACATATTAATTAATTTAACATTTGAAACTTTCAAAGCTCAGGTGCATGGCAATACCTGTTAATTAAATCGTGTAAACTGTAACGACTCGAGTTTTCATTTATTAAAAGTTCTATGAAGCAGTATATCAATAAAAAGAAGATATTTATAAATTATTTGAATAAAAAAAAAACATTTTTATGGTGCTTAATGGCACATGCCCGCTGTACTTTGACACCGGAATGTCTCAGGAGTTATTACTTGGTTAATAAGCTTAGATTCAATCCGATAGTTTTTTTACGTAATGCCGACTGATAATATACATTTTCAATGCTCTAAGAAGATAGGAAAGCTGCGCGGAAAATTTAAGGGCTTAGCGGGCCAATCCAAAAAATGCGTGGCATAATTTGTCATTGTTGATATATAAATAGTGTTTTTTTTTGTTTTGATTTGCATAATAAAGAATATTATTATTCGATCATTTTTAAATAGGTTTTTACTAATAAGTGTGTTCAATAAAAAATAACGCGTTTTATTTTTTGAATCGAGCCCAAATTAAGAATTAATTACATATTTCATAAATTTATTAGCGACTGATTTATTAGCCCGGACAATCTAAATTTTATATTTTTCGGGCAACAGATTTTCTATTTTCCAACTGCATTTCGATCCCTAGGTTTTTGTTTCCAGCAATTTATCATACCGATAACCGATATTGTTTCGCCATTTCTTGAGAGAAATAATCCAGGGGGGGATCGTTTTATTCGTATCAGTGAGTGATATAGAAGTAAACTTAATAAAATCGAAAATACTGAATTACGTATTTTATTTAATATGTGCCACCATGAACTATTTAGTCTCAATGACAACCAAGAACGTTGTAATTGGACAGTTAGTTGATCATTCATTAAATTTATAGGGGAGCAATTCATTATAAGAAGTCGTTCCAATTCTGATAGAGCGCGTAAGTAAATAATTACGGCTCATTTAATCGAAGAAGCTGCAAGATGCATTTGTCTCTATAAATTAGTCACAAGATTAGTCGAACGAGCGAAGACACGCACAAAATACAAAAGAATTGCAGTAGTGTGAAGCCATAAAGTGGAGCTTTGCTCTCTAGAGACAATGTGTAAAGTCATGCCACGCGGAAGTTTGAAAAAATGTATCAGATACGAGATAGTTTAATTCAATAACAATACTGTCAAGATAACGAGCAAGCACTGAGGTGTACTCTACTGAAGCGTTCTAATTGTCTAATGGCTAACTAAAAACAAAATGATACTACTACAACGGTATTATAAATCAGGGCTGTGGAGTCGGAGTTGGAGTCAGAGTTGGAGTCGCGGTATTTTGGCCGGAGTCAGATTCGGAGTCGTGAAAAATGAGCAGCTCGATTTTTTTTGATAAATATATTTAATGATATGTATTCAAACAAAATAGTTAAAAGTGTTGACATTTCATGCTTGGCTGACTAAAGATGATCTGGTGGTATACATATAAGTTAAAATAAAATTATTGAAAAATTTCCTCGGAGTCAGAGTCATTTTTTTTTACACGACTCCACAGCCCTGTTATAAATACACAACTAAATTAAATAAATTCCATACGTACATTTATATACGATGCTGAGTGTTGCAAAAAAAAAAACACTTAAATTGTTTTTTGGCCATTGATTATAATGGCGCTATTTGTTACTTCATACATTCAACATTGGTTCATATGGGTTGAGTAATGGAACAAGAGTGTTCTATGGTAATATTATGTGTCTACGTATTAAGCCACAAAAATAATAAAACGCAATATAATTATCAATTAATTCAGCCATGCCTGGCGGTTCAACTGTAGCTCGAGCTGTGAATAAAAAATAATATTTAAAAAAAATAACAAATAAAATGTTTTTGTATTTATTTTAAATGTTCCATCCATATTCACAGTGAGTATCGAATATCTTTTTCATTGCCCACCAGAAATAAGATAAAAAGGAAAGATCCTGTTTTTAGCCTTTTTGCTGTGACTAATTTGGGTAGGCCCGTTTGTTGTATTTATCAATGTCAACGCTTGTAATATGTGGGATGTTAGAGGTCACTTCAATATTTTCTTCCAATACAATAATAGTACTCTATAATTGAATTAAAATACATAAACCTATCCTTTGTATTCGTAACTTAAAAACTTTAAGCAGCTTATAGAAAGTTTTGAGCGCAAAAAATGTGTTAGCTTTGATAGAATTGAATACCAACTATAATCAGTGGCGGATTACCCCATAAGCGCAAGAGGCGCGCGCTTGGGGCCACCAAATCTTAGGGGCCTCAAAAATAGCATAAATTATAGAAACCCTTTATTATATTTTAATTTCAGTTTTCAATATTCATTATTATTTTACGAAGAGTTTTACAACACTTTAATGTTATTCGAAAAACAGGACGTCCAAAATTTATTGCGCCTGGGGCCTCCAAAGTGCTTAACCCGCCACTGACTATAATATATTGTAACTAGGGTATCCATTCCCGGAGCCTTTTTCCAATTGATTAATTTTCAATCCCGGAATTGCGATTAGCTCTCCGAGGAATTTAAAATCCTCAATTTAGTATACTTTTTCTCCGGATTGTCTCAAAACTCGTTTTTTTTTTAGCTCACCGAAGATTTTGAATTCCTCAATTTGGTATACTTTTTCTCCGGATTGTCTCAAAATTCGTTTTTTTATTTTAGCTCACCGAGGAATTTTAAATCCTCAATTCGCTATACTATTCCAGCAGATTTTTTTTAAGCTCTTGCAATTCTAAAATCGTATAAATTTTCGGGATTTGCTAAAAATTTCTCGATTGACACGGTCCCGATCCCGGGATTTCGGGATCGGGACCGTGTCAATCGAACGGGATCCCGGGATTGGATGCCCTAATTGTAACATATTTTTGTAATTGATAACTTATGAAATATTTATGTATTAAAACAATCAGCAACGTTATTATAAAAAAAACGAGCTCTTTATTTTATTAATCGTTAAATTTGTTTTAATATTGTAAATTTATGTGAGGCGCAAAAGAAAAAAAATAATCTTAGACGGTATCTAGATACAGGTTGCTTTGATAATATTCTCGTCATTGTGATGTTTTGAAGAATGAAGCATTTTTCTTCTAACATCAACGACCGCATTTTTCTATTTCAACTTCTACGAAACACTTGCTCATAAACTTACTTAGCCTCACTGACCTACTAGAACCTAAGTGTTATTTTCTGAGAATAGTAACTCAAAGAATTATGAAAGATATTAATTAAAAATTACATGAATTTAATTATTAATTTGCTTATCTATTTTTTTATTATGTTGATCAAGATATAATTTAACAATACCCCTCATTTTAAAATATAACATGTTTGGAATCGATATATTATTTCGACTTTTTGAAACTGTTAGTTATCTTTTTATCAAAACATCAAATTTTTTACTGTTATTTTGCTAATATAATTTGTATTGAAATTATGTTGATCTAAAAAGCACAAATTGTAAATATTTTTAGAAATTTCACGTTTAGCTATATTTCAATCCCGAATGTTTGTGTGTCCATACGGTCACGCTCGTCCTTACTACTGTCCGTACACAATATAACACGGTAATAAAAGGATGAGCATGACCATATAGTCATGAGGGGTTTCTATACAACGACATGGCGTTAGGAATAAAAGTTATCCGTGACTTCAATATGGATTCAAAAATATTTTTTTTATCGAAAAAAAGCTCTCGTCTCTGGAGGGTTAAGTATTTTTTACGCGCCACTATCTGGAACCAATGTATCGCGTAATAAAAGTTTAAGTGTAATCTGAAAGAATATTAGCTGCAAAAATCAATATATTTTGTTTCACTACATAATACAATAAAAGAAAATAGCTTAAACTGTTGATGCAACATATATTTTCAATATATAAGAAATAACCAGGTGATAGTGTGAACTGTTAAAATTCTTCGATATGGCATTGTTCTACAACGGAAACTATATTGATCAATCATAATCCATTTTAAAATTAGATTTGACAATAATAAATGCTACAATTTATACGGTCAATACATTAAAAAATGTACGTTATAGTCATTCATTTATAAGTATTTTAATGAATTTAACGTCTACAAATATGATTAATATCACGGACAGTTTATTCTGATTTCGGACTGAATTTCAATAAATGTCTCCATTAAATATAATTATTGTCAGATAACGGGTTAAAAGAGCGAAGCCCCGCGAGTGCGTGTGAACTGTGTGACATTAATAGGTTAGAAAGATCGCAGGGTGAAAAAAGATTGGCACAAATTAATGCTGCAACTCGTAAGGCGAAGACGTGCCAAGCGATTAGAAGTTTAGTGGCAAATTGCGGTACCTGCACTTACCTCACACAGATAAAGATCATTATTTATGTTAAAATAAACCGCGGAAATATTTGCTTGCACATACATATACGAGATGGAACTTTATATCGCTAGAAGGCAGACAGACGTTAATATAATGTTGAGTATTTCAATAATTATTTTAATTACTTGGTATCTTGCCTGTAAAATATATATTTAACATGCTTTTCTCTCGAGACTCAGTAATGTAGACTAGTTTAAAAATAATTCTATCATTGTTAAGGATACGTAAAGCAGTCTGCAGCCGATATCCATCAATAAGAAAAAAATGTTAAGTGACTTATTTGCAAATATTCGTGTATGTTATTGATAAAATCTAGTTGAATAGAATTCCTTATACTATTCCACTATAAATTTACTTAGGGATTAATGAATTGGTAGTTAGGGTTAGTGAATTAGGGTTTATGAGTAGGGTTAGGGTAAATGAATAGGAAGCTAGTGGCATGATTAAACATCGAACTCTTATTTTATTACAATAAAATGATTCATTTCGATGAAAATAACTTTTTTTTTTGAGAATTTTAAACATTTGTATGATTAATTGATAGAAATTGATTTTTTCAGCTTGTATAGGACATTCATAGCTGATCAAATTCTGAAATATTAACTGTATCGATTGAGATTGGGAGTAGATTGAGAATGCTTAAAAATAAAAACTAAGTTACTGTCATTATTAATGTATTTCATTTATTAACGTTAACTAGAATTTTCAAAAGTATGATGACGTTTTGATTGAGAAAAATATTGGACGTCACTGTTTAACCACGCCACTGGCTCCCGGTACACTTTTTACTAACAAATTTTATTGGAATATAAAAATAAGGAATGCTTAACTCAACTGCGATGTTTTATTTAGCTAGATTCTATCAAATACATGAGTGATTGTAAATAAGTCTCTTAATAAATTGTCTTACTTATATGTGTTACTGTAGAACCCTACACTCACCCTAAATAAAATAATAATATGTAGGTATAGCATTGTTGCAACTGATTCATGAAGAATAAATACTTGGTTATCTGTCTTTTATATTTTTGAGATTGAATATTATTATCTGATTTACTGCCATCTCTACTATAGTAGAATATACTCGAGGTATTTTTTTTAATATAGTATATGTGTTTAAAAATAGATGTCTCAGTAACAGTCTGAATAAAACATTTAATTTCTCATATGAATTTATAAATGTATTTTTATATAATAAAGACGAATAGGTACCCATATAAAATAGTATTTTTATTACGAAAATAACGCTTGAGATATTTTGAATAAATTTCATTGTTACTTCAGCTATTGATATTTCATACAATTAGCGACATCTATGCACAACTTTTGTACACGTTTGCTTAGCAAATACGCAAACCACTTAACATATTTTTTGTCTATTACAAAGCAGAGGTCACTTATCGTGACCTGGGCACTATATAATTTATCATAAAATAATAAACAAAAAAACGTAAAAAGTAATAACATCAATAAACAACATTTTACTTTTAGATTCAAAAATGCTATTCATGGGTAGTTGATTTAATGTTTTTAGTATTTTTTTATTTAACATATAATATTATCACCATTCGTATAGGTACATAAAACTTATATTAGTATCTGTAAACATTCCGTTTACGAAGGTAGTTTATAGGTACATTAACATTGATACTGAATCAAGTTTTTTTTATGAAGTAACTAGGTCGAAAATTATTATGTGCTGATTATTGACACTCAAAAATTATGCATATAAAAAGCAAAGCTATTATATAATTTTATTCATTGAAGTTATTATGACTATTAAAGTACCAGTCAAGGATACCATACTGAAAACAATGTCTAAATGTATTAATGAGAGGTAAAATGCCCATATTCAATCAATTCATTTTACTGATAAAACCTCAAAAGAGAAGATGATATTTTTTTTAATATTTACTTATACATAATGTACTATTAGCGAAAATCATCAATTTCTGCATAAATGACACATTGATGAGAAAACATAATAATAGGTATTTTACAATGATTAATATTTGTTATTATGATTTCTTCGTAGGTAACTGCACTTTTTCAAACTGCGCTCTTTATAGTTTACTCATTCAATTCGAAATCAAAAATGGAGTGAAACATGCAGTTATGTGTACAATTTTGCACTCTATCGGATCCAGTATACATATATTAAAAATAATGTCACGGAAACAACATGCTAATGCCGACAAACTTTGAATGAATTAAACAAAATGTTGGTCTGGGTTGTTAGACGAATATTTCTTTACGTTCTACTAACGAACCAGACCTCGATAACTAATCTAACCTGCCTACTAAATGTTTAAATCTCGGGAAATAGTGCACAATACTTTATTTATGGTGACCGTTTGAATATTATTTTTCCCACCCTCGCAAAACGGGATATTTGGAGCTATCTGACGAACTGGACGATCGGTGTAAATATTATTTGGATTAAGTAAAAAAGAAACAACAGCACAATTGTAGAATGGAGATATTGACATTAAAAGATTTGACATATTTTTAATTAAGCATGACAGTTACTTTTTACTTGATTTATTTTTCATGGCAAAAAAACTACGATGTTAAGAGTGTTTACTCGCTTAGCAAAAACGGAAAAATGAAAATAAAATATAAAATACACCAAATTTCATTTTGATCCATTTATCAAATAAACATTTGAATTATTTTGGAACAGTTCTCATTCATAACTCAAAATATATACCTAACAACCAATGTTCCCTCTAATTTTCCGAAGGTTATGTGCGCAAAATGCATTAGCTGTGCAACTTTGAAAATAAAATAAAAAAATTGTGCGCCACATAACGGTATTTAGACCTACTTAACGAAATGGTTATTTTTTATAGTGACAATAATTAACAACACTATATAATGAGAATTAATTTATTCTGGTGATAATATAGTTGGTGTCACTTTTGTGCGCTCTGTTCTAATGCATGTGCGCGCACAGCTTAGAGGGAACACTGCTAACAGCGTCAGTTTGTTACCTCAACCCATTAAGTGGTCAAATCCGATAGCATAAAATAAACTGGCACGACTCGAATTAGCATAATACTGAAAATGGCAATCTAAATGATACACTATGCACTTGTTGTGTAAGCAAAAAATGCAAATACAATTTTGACAAGATGTATATGTACTATTAACGCCAAAACAAACCCGTATAATATTATTATAAAATTCACAACTGAGTAATGATAAATCAATGTGACAGCGGCGATAAAGATGTTTTGTTTGTTTGGTATTCAAATTCTCAGTGTGGTCATTAACATGGCGTGGGAATTTGTTTGAAATCCAGGCAAATTCAAATCAATAAATTATCTATTGTTGTGTAAATAGTTAACGAGACATTAGGCTGGGCCTCTTTACAATATTTCAACACACGTACATAAAATGGTGTTGGTAGATTTTACAATTCGAGAACCACGACAGACGGCAGTTGGAAAGGAAGTTATAATGACAGTTTGATCGATTTTCATGGTGCATGGGTAAAAGTTCTCAGCGACAATCCTACCAAAGAAAACTAATCTAAAATACATACGGCAAGCTATTTAATTATGATAAAATTAAATATATATACATATATCTAGACTAGAGAAATATAAAGGAGATGATCATTTTTCCTGATGTTGGTAATTTTCCAATGCCGTATTTTTTATCGGAGCCAGAAAAAAATTAACAAATCCGATTTTTTTATTTTGTGTATATAAATCATTAAGAGTCAAAAGTGTCGCCAATGCATGCTACTAAGCCTAAAAATATAAAAGGTTTGAACTCATTAAAAACATTTAAACTCTAACGAATTAACAGTATTTTGAAACATTACAAAAAGTCAGAAAATAATTTTTCAACTCTTTATCGAGATACTGAAATAAAATACTAATTATATAGGGAATTCACACCCTCATCCACCTAGTTAGCCGTGATCCATAATTACATACAGTAAGCCAAATACATATTTGAAAAATGGCTGATTCATCGTATTGATTGGTGAAATAATTATTGTATGTACTGGAAGAAAGGGAAATTATTGAAAACATTGTAGTCCATTTCAAGGAAAGATGTATTTTCACTACTTTTTTAAACCGAATTTAGAGTCGGAAACGTAGTCGTTTTAATTTTTAATGACTCCATATCCCTGGTATTTTCTTAAGTCAAAATTAACACCAAAGTTGGCGCAATGGTCAATAATTATTGCGCGTTTTCCGTAGATAAATGTTAGAGGATTAAATAATGTGTGTACTAGGGATTCTGTGTCGAGACGTCCCGGGACAAAAGTCCCGGGACTTTTAAGCTTTTTTGCTGTCGTAAGTCCCGGGACTTTGTTGTTAAATGTCCCGGGACTTAAGACAGCCAAATTTTACATTTTAATTTTGAAAAAATCATTCTAACAAAATAAAATTGGATGCAAGCAATCGCTAATGTGACCTAAAAAGTTAATTTTGATTTAAAATAAATTTAAATTGGTGTCTATCCTATCGGATTAAAGGCCGGGGTTTTAACAAAATTAAGTATGCATATATAAAAGGGACCTTATGAAAGAAACAGCTGTTTAGATTTATAATTGTAGAAGTTTCAAATCAACATCTATTTATATATTGTAATACGAAACAACCATTTTCTATGGGTAGAGACGTGCAGAAATACAAAAAAACTTAGACACGTGTTCGTTTAACTCAATAGTTCAACAATTTGAAACATGGGATTCACAGAATCCCAAGAAATAATGAAGCCGATAGTTATTTCTAGAAAATTATGTCATAAATCAAGGCGGATTATAAATCTTTTATTATCAACAGTTCAGCTGGGACTAATTGTTTTTCGAAAAGAATACAAGAAAGATCAATGTTTTGGAAAAACAATGTTGCAACAACGTTTATTACAAAAATAAGAAATCGGCTGTCTGATTCGTCATTAAATTCATTATTATTTTTAAAATCATATTTTGATAAGCAAAAATAAAATATTAACTTTTGTGTAAATAATACATACTATGTATGATTTGAGGTTCTGATTTTATTATTCAATTAATTTAATATTTTCAATATTAATAAATAAATGTGTTCAAAAGATGTATTTATTTTAACTAACGCATACTTTCGGCGGCCTTTTAAAGTACGTACGAAAAAAATATACGTTTAACTGCGTAAAAAACGCTCAAAAAAATTTAATTGAAACAAAATATTAAAAAACGTTTAGGAGAAAGATATCTCCATTTATGTTATTAGAAATTTGTTTAAACCAATTTATATTAGTATAAAAAATATAACTGTACCAAAAACAAATCAAAAAATATTATAATTAAATGTTCATACCTGATTATTTTTTTATATTGACTATTTTTCAGCTGTATTGTAATTTGTGAAGTAACGGTCATAATTTTACCCAATTCATTGTTATTTTTTCAATACATGTATCGTTACATCCCTTTTTAGTACATACATACAAATATTTAATTTTAATAAATTTATGATTTTATTGAAGGGGAAATTAAAGTCCCAAGTCCCGGGAAGTCCCGGGACTTTGACTTTATCACGTCTCGAGTCCCGGGACTTTGAAAAACCCGAGACTTCAGAATCCCTAGTGTACCGTATTGGTCTGTACTATTCTCCTTATCGGATGATGATCTTCTTTTCTCTGTTTGTCTTCGAAGGGTACAAGTAATCCACCCTTAAGTTCTCAGATATATTACATATCAGATATTATATCTAACTTTTTATAATGATATAAGTGGTAACCATTTTCCAGGCAGATTTAATGATTCATTTTTCACACACGTGTCGTTTTGGTTGCCAATAATAATGGTTGTTAATAAAATATTGGTTGATTTTAGGTAAAATGAGAAAAAAATGATTTATGTAACTCAGGTTTGACCAAATCGTCAATTAATAACTTCTTGCAGCAAACTGACGATATGTTTGAATATCCGATTACGATTTATCTTTGGCTTGTAAGTTATAAAGGAATAAAATAGTTAATAAAATTCGCGTAGTTTCTATTCATATGTGAATCGGCAGTATCATCAACACTACTGCTGACAAAAATGCACAAAGCAACGTGATATCTCTGTGAGACAACGCTGAGAACTTACCACGCACTTTTACATTGATTTTTTACGTTGCTAGGTTCATACTTCGTGTAGTTTAAAATTTAAAAAAAACTTTTCAATAATCACATTTTGGCCTTAATAACTACGTAGAATGCCAGTGGCTATTTGACCAAGTGCCCACCGTTAGAGGCCACGTTGAGTTGTAGTTTTTTCATTGACTAACGGTTATGAGTCAAATCATTATTTGATAGTCGTTTTTATTGCTTTATAGTCATATGTAACCGCAAACAATACAAAAAATGATGCTTAATTGCATAACGAAACTATAGCATGTTATTATAACACTGAGTACATTACTATTACTGGTTATATCTGAAGGAGGTTTTTGACCGTTGATTACATGACAATTTTAAATTTCATGGAAGCGAGTTTCGCCGCGGAATTTGACTGAAAAATCGATACAGCGATTGCTAATTAACTGAATTAATTACGCAAGAGGAAAAGAGCGATATTTCTAGCTACGTATTTTAATGTATTTCATAGATAAGTCAACATAACTTAAAAGTATTGTTTTTACAAGAAAAAAACAGTTAGATATGTACAATATTTATAAAGTATAAATTCAGTGAGGTTCTGTATTTTTTTTTTAATAAGTTTATTTTTATACATTAACAACATTGATAGCAAATTTTCATTGATGTTCGATTGCTACCTAAATTATTTCAAAGTTATCAGTTTATATTCGACACTCGATTAAAACACGGGGAGGGGACCGTCTTTCTTGACGTCATCGAAAAGGCGAAATCAGGGACCGACAAACAGACAGGTTACATTATCGACTATTCATATATAGATAAAAGTCAATTTAAAGGTGTTCACTGAGTGAAAAGGCATTATATTCAAAAAAATAAAACACTCATTTATACTAGTTCCACGTTTATTTTATATGATCAGAACCTGTTACGCTCATGGTGAGCATCAACTGATGATAATGATCGTCATGAGCGAAACCTGATCATATAAAATTCAAGTGGAATTTGTACAAATGAGTGGTTTATTTAAAAAAAATATTTTATCAATATTGAAACACTTTTAACATAGTCAAAAACGCCTCTTAAATTTAATGTAAATTGCTATATTTTAAACAGTAAGGTTAATACATTTTTAAGTCTCGTATAAACTAAATTACCTCTTAGTGATTGCATTGGAACATTATACCTATACAAATTAGACAAAAATTTGAATGCTAATTTTAAAACCATGTCCAATTCAAAATGAAGATTTCAATAGGGAGAGTTTCGCGAGAACTTATAACAGTCACTCAATCCAAAATTACAGAGAGTATGCATATTATTTTCAAAGAACTTAACGGTTTGTGGAAGTTTAGTTTTAAAATATAATAATAGATAACATTACGATAGTGAACATGACGATATTTCTCAAAGAGGCGAAACAAGTTTCACAATTTGTAACACAATCCGTGAAAAAACGAAGTTATCAAATTGAAATTTGTATGAGAAGTAATATACAGTTACAAAAGTTAAACTTAAACTTAATCACTTTTAGGGTGTTCACTGTCAATACTTGGTGGAAAGGCATTATAATAATAAAAACACAATATTCCTTTGTACTTCATTTCACTTTATTTAATAGGCCAGGACCGGTTTCCCTCATTGCGAGCATTTCCAACTTTTTTTTTTTACTTATTTATTAAATAAAGTGTAATGAATTACAAAGGAATATTGTGTTTTTATTAATTAAATTTAATCGCTCAGTCTTAGCACCAATTGTTCTGAGTGGGAAGGGATGACAACGTCACAGACATCAATAAATTATTTAGGCATCACAAATAGATTTAAAATAAATAATGATTGGGTAGACTCATGGGTTTGAACTGTCTGCTTAGCTACATATCGAATACCAACATTTCCCACCAAACTTCAATTAAAAAATATGGCATAATTTTTATGTTCCATAAAACAGTAAATGATAAAAATCGCGATAATTTAAATCTCTTCCTTGAATAATAAAAGCAACCCTACGGGTTACGGCTCAGTTTGCCTGGGGATGCTCGGCGGGGTGCTAGCGTACCCCGCAGAGAATTATCCGCATGGAATAAAGTCAAGTCAATCCAACGCCCTTTGCCGGCAACAGAATATCTTAATATGAATCAACCTCCGAAATAATTATGTGCGACCGGTTTTAATCTGCAAGGGTGTCGGAAATAATTGCATAAAATATCGAAAATTGCACAATGGTTTGAGTACGAATGCACCCCTTGTTACGGAATATTTATTGCTCGTCAAAACCTTGATGTACGCCAGTTTTATTATTTATTTAATCGAAACTAGAACAATTATTATATTTTTACGATAAAGAAATAATAATATAGTAGAGTACTATAACACTGTATTATATCACTTTTAAGGTGGTCACTGTCAATACTTGGTACTGGACTGTATTATATCGCAATACATGTTTGGGTTATAGTACAATGATGATGATTAAAAACAATACGAACATTTTTGATTTACTTAAAAACTTTTAAGATTTCGACTGAAGGTGCTTGATGGAATTTCAATATTAAATTTGAATCGTTCAAACTATGTACATTCCCACAGATTTTGTCACTAGCGACCCGGGTTTCGTCTTTCGGCATATTCAGGCGTTCAGCTAGCTGATAGTGTTAGACCAGCTTTTTACTGTAAAAACTCTTAAGGCAAATTATTAGTAAACAATAAAGATAAAATACATTACTTCAATAAATCCAGAATTTATAGATTGCAATGCTCTTGTTGTACAAAATTTTATATCGGCAAAACAGAAAGGACACTGAACATTAGAGTATTAGAACATATGGCAGCCTTTAGATTGAAAAAGACACGTCTACGGCGAAACCCGGGTCGTTAGTGACAAATCTGTGAGAATGTACATAGTTTGAACGATTCAAATTTACTTAAAAACGTTGTAAAATTTCCTTGACTTTAAATTAAAATTTAATATTTAAATAGTTTTTTTGCATATATATTAATTAATAAATACCCCACATTAATAAATGCACATATGTTTAACAAATTTCATCGACATTATAATACATTAAATGGTATTATCGAGTATGTTGGATGAATCCAGATTAAGCCAAATGTAATATAAAACAAATATTATTTTACAATAAATCCAAGTTGAATCCATTTTATTCTCGGGATATTAATAATGGACATCGTGGCAACACTAGACACAGCTTATTTTTCATTCATCCATTTACTTCCAGTGGCGTAACAAGGGTGTAACGCGTGAACCTCCGTCTTTATTGAACACAATATATTTGTTCATATTTTAGTTTAATCTAAGAAAAAATCTGGTAGCTGCTTTTAATTTAGACGTCATCCTATGCCTTCGTACACAAATCGGTTATAAAATTGTCCGTGCTGGGATTCGTACCTGTGCACACTGTAATAGGGGCCGTCGACGTTGAATACTAGACTAAATGACTGGCCTTAACAAAAATGGCTGTAGCATGAGCAAAGATTTCTCTCTTGGAAAAAAAAAACGTTGAAGAACTGAGTAACAAGTTTTTGTAGAAAATATCTGTCGAGAGCTTATAAGAAGCCCACATGTTTCACATTAGAAAGCGGAAATTGCAAAGCTAACTAACCTTTCTTAATTAAGTGGTAGGTAATAATTTTATTTTAAATATTTTAAAATATTATTTGATTTTGGCCACTATTAGCCACATAAGAGAAGTACGGAAGCCACTGAAAGTTTGCCATTAATATCTACGTGGAATGGCAAACATATCCCACCCTAAAAAGCACTCTCTGCAAAGTGTTCAGTGTATCCTAGTTAGATGTGTACCAAAAGATATTTAGTGTGCAAGTGCGCACACAAAAACGAGCCCTGCGTAAATAGAGATGTATTTTGGATGTACAGATTTATACGTGGGGGGAAAAAATCTCTACCTTTGGACATGTATGTTCAACATTTGCGGGCGTATTTGGAAGATAAACCAAAAAGTGACTTGGTGTCCTGTTTAGCGAAGTGCTTTTTTAAACGTTTAGCGAAAATTTGATGTTTAGACAATAGAATTTATAAATGTCCATATTATAAGAAATATTTGCATTATCATTTCAAAACAGGCAATTTCTTGTTATTATATAAGATCGGACCGTTTGAAAATAACAAAAAAAGCAATACAATGTGTATCTTCAGCCTTTCTATATAATATGTTTCACAGTCGCCATGGCTGTTTTGACACAAAAGAAAAGTTGTTAATGAAAATGTGTACTTCGATAATATTTTACTATTCTAAGATGCAAGATATACAATAAGAAATTGTTCCTGTTACGAGTGTATTATGTGAACTTGTTCGTATGTTCGTAAAGCTTTCATAATAATAGCTTTTGAATTATGCATTTACTACATTACAAAATATCTAGTATAAATGAAATCTCATTTTACTTAAAATTGACAACATCAAAAAATGATCTATTTTAAAGTATGCATTTTTATTGAGCGACTGAAATTACCAAATTCGGAATTCATAAAGATGTGGCAATCTAATATGTATCTCGAAATTTGAGAATTGTCTTATTTTGATAAAATAATACCAATTAAAGCACAAGTTATCTTAATTTTATGATAATAAATGTATCATACTGCAACCGCATACCGCAACAAATCTTCTGAATTAAGTTCCTTCCAAATTTTATATCTTAGGAAAAGATTTCAATTATAAAAAAAAATATATAGTTATTTAAAGCCATATCCTCAATACTTCATATCGCTTTTTGGTTAGATGAGATGCAAGAAAACTTTGATTTTTTTTTATTAAATTAACTGAATATGTTGTGTACCACTGCAATAATTTATTATATGTAATATTTTAGGAGTATTTTCAAGAATCTACGGTGTAAATAGTTTCCGGTAATTTATATAAAAATAAACGCAGGGAAAAATACAGCAAAAATTCCAAGAACCCATTTACGTACATCTGAGAAATATTTTCAATTGAATATTTTTTCATCACGCAATGTATTTCTTGATTCTTTTTGTTTAATGTAATACATACAGACTTGTTTGGTACTTGATTTAAATTATTTTCATTTGTGATATTATATTACTCTAATTAAACATTATTATATTTGTCACTTCAAATGATGTATTTTATTACATTCGTGAAGGTTTTAGGCCCTCTACATTTGAGTTTATCTTGTACACTTTCATCATCTAAAGATGATATTCATATAAACGTGACAGGTCCTGTTTGCAGTCTTTATCATCCATTTTAATTTATTTTAAAAAAGTAACCACCACAATACGAAAATATAATATATAACACGTACACAGATCAATGTTAACTTATTACATATTGATGTCATATAGGAGAAAGTAACCAATTTGAAATCCTTTATATTGCATTAAAATTTCTAATTTAATTCACTTATTATTCCAGGCACCTTATTATTTTGAAAAACTTGAAATAATTCGTTGGAAAAACGCTTGTGGTCACTTTCTTCTATGTGAAAAGAGATCTCCCCAAATTTGATGGTTTCATAATAGTTGTATTATTATTTTGCGAATTTAATGCAAATTCTCGACGTTATTTTTAATTTAATGTATTTTATAAACTAGTGAGTAGTCAGTGGAAATTTTTCAAAGAGCTCATTTGTGAGGGGCGAGATATTGTCATCCCTTGTAATCAGGACGTCCCCTTTGGTGATTATCGGGGTTGTTAGGAGAGTTGCAAACTTCAGTCGGTGATTGGAGGGTGACACTTTTGCCACTAGACATTAGGATACCCTCAACTCCAGCGAAGGCTAGAACTCATACCCGGAAATAAAAAAATGATTTTAACAAACACTTTTTTAAGTAATGCAGCCCAATAATTAATAATCATTACTCGACGATTATTAATGATTATAGATTGAACAACGTGGAAAAATCCATTTCTTCAGTGGTATAATCTTAAATGTTTAATTATTCAGTTTTCTTATATGGTCATGTAGTATGGATAAGTTTTACTTTGAAAGTCATTGTTCTTTCTGTCTTATTTGTATTCCTCGTGTATGCATATTGCCAGTATTATAAATCATTGTAAAACTTGAAGTAACTCTCTTTATTTAACTGTTTCTTTTCCAGTTATTTCATTCACCTGGTTATTGTTGCTCACTGCTCAGGTCTTATCTTTATTCTTATATTACTTTCTGGTCACCTACAAAAAAGTGTCAAAAGAATTGGAGAATATGTCGCAAACAGACATGAGTACTGGACTGCCCTGAGATGAATGCCGAACGAGCAGAGCTGTTTGCTGTGGTCCGACCTCATACGGGCCCAATAGGCCACGCTGACTGATCTCAACCAAGGCCAATATTGAGGCATTCGATAAATTTGCAACATCATATGGGGAACGGGATATTCTTGATTCCTCTTTAAATTCAACGCGGAGTAGATTAAACTCTTCCGCCACGGCGGATTCTCAGTATACGGATACACAGGATACTTAATATCACTTGATTAAATGACTGAGCAAGTCACATTCTCTTTTTTCTTTCTATCTTTATCTTTTAAGCACAGCAGTGCATGGTTAAAAGATAGCTCCCGTGCAGCTCTGTATCGGGCCAAAAATATGAGGAATACATTCTTTTCTTTTCTTGATCGCATTGCGTTATGGAAGGCGGCCGTGAAAATGCGACTGCATACACATAACAGGTGGTGGTGGGATACTCAACAAAAGCAGACATGAGAGGTTTCCTGACATCAAGATCCTGAGTTTAATGATTATATTAGTAATACATTTAAATTAAATATTTATTTGACATCTGATATACTAGAACTTTATAACATATTACAGCAATGTCAGAGACGTTATTTTGCTACGAAAACACAGCTAGTTATTTCATATTCCGTATTCGTGTATTTCACCCTAAAAAATGATGCGTCATCATTCTACGAAAAAATACTTCAGTGCCGAATTGTTTTTATATTAACAATAAAAGCGATTAAGGCATATCTATTTGTGATGTGTAAGTATTTTGAAAACATTTTCGTGTATAAAATAAAAGAACATTTATTAATTTGAATATTTAGAAGTATTCTTAAGAATATAGAATAATATTTCGACATTTTAATCTTTGATGAAAATGAAATTCCTGCGTAAAATACCTTACTAAAATAATATATGATGATTATAAAAATCTCAATGTTCGTCTACAGCCAGTGACAGTTGTTGAAATAAATAATTAATGTTGCTTAAAATATATTATAATGAAGCGCGGAGAATCAAGGGAATGTGTTGCCAGATTCATGAGGGAAGATCAAAGACAAGATTATTTAGAAGAAACCATAGAGTGAGCTAGGGCACGACATGTGGTCTTAAAGTATTATGCAAATATTGATAACAAAGATAAAATAAAGTATAATATTATTTAATGAATAAATGAGATTTCAATGTTCTTATTATCATTACCAAACATTAAAGGTGTTCTAAAAATATGTAGTAGGCATGGATGTATGTGATGTCTTCAATTCCCCACTCCCACCCATCCTATCATATGAACGGGCGTATCGAGAGCGATTAGCTTACCACTAGACCTGTCCTAGCCCTATCCTTCTATCCCTACTCTATTTGGAAAAATAGAGGTTGAGCAACTGAGTAACAAGCAGTTCTCTTAGAAACATTTATGTTGAGATATACTCCATTAGGAGTCCAAATGCTCCACATTGGGAGCGGACATGGTTTAAAAAAATAAAAATATAAACTTTTTTAAGATTTAGACTGAAGGTGCTTGGTAGAATTTCAATATTAAATATGAATCGTTCAAACTATGTACATTCTCACAAATTTTGTCACTATCTGTGAGAATGAACATATAATAGTTTGAACGATTCAAATTAAAAAATATGAACGTTAATTAAAAAATATTTTTCGTTGCATTTAATATAATAATAATATTTTTGTACGTATTGCGTTGTATTAAAAAAGTGTGGGCACTAGCATGTACACGATTGTGATTTTTTTTTAATCAATACATTATTGGAACAGGTTGTAAAAACAAATTTGTCATTTTTGAATATTTAAAATATTGGGGTTTTCCATGAAATTTCAATCTTGTATTGGTCATTAATCTTTTTTTATTGTATTACCGCGAAAACGGGAGGTTAAGGTTTAAATATGCAGTATTTTAGTCTGCGCTTTCAATACATTCTATTTATTGCAAAAATTAGAGTTTTTCTTTAAATTAAATATTATTTAACACAGATAAGAAATCCACGATGATTAAATACGCATAATAATTAATAATACCAACAGTAATTTATTTATATAATACTAATAAGAGTGTTTAATAGAAGGTGTATGTCGGTACCCGAATAAAGTAAAATAAAGCAGAAAAAGTGTTTTAACGAAGACGAAGAAGTCAGCAAGGAGTCATCCATCCGGCCAATACATTACGGGGAAAGTAAACACATCAAATGTGCACCGTACAAAAATAAAAATAAAACATCATCTGCGGCCGACAGAGAGAATGGATGATGCAGTGCTTCGGGCGGCGGCGAGGGGAAGACAGCGAGGCGTCGACTATTTTTGGCGGGAGACGCCGCCGACGCCGGGAAAAGCGCGCGAACAGGGTTGACGCGGATTCCTGATTCAATATTATTTCACAATCGATTCACTGATCTTGCGAATGGATTCTATTATTTTCAATCACATAGTTTCATAAAACTACCGTCATATAGCCAACACTTCGATCGGAATTGATAATTTGAATTTCTACAAGAGATAAAATATGTAAAGGATGTTTTTTTTTTATATATTTTATGCACTCATCGAATGTTTTTTTTAAAATTAATTGATTATGACATATTGCGTCGTCTTGTTAAAAATACAGTTCTTCCACATGAATATCATTGAATTGGAGAACGAAAATATCAGTAATCATGGACTTATAGCGCTGTCCATTGACTGTATCGTTCTAGCCGGCATATTTTTAATATGGACCAATGATTTCACCAGCCTATAAAGCACACCAAACAGTGACTTTTTATGGATGTAACAGTGTTTCAATAATGGCTTGTGGATTTTATTAACTCTAAATGCGGGAATTTTGCCTTTTGAGGTAGCCATTTAACAACAAATAAGCATTTAAAAAAAACAGGATTTCAAACTGTCAAATCTACATCACGGAATAAATTTTCATTTCCATAAACTTAGTTTGATATTAGGAGGTATTCTGGATACGTCGCGTC
The DNA here is from genome assembly GCA_031772345.1 of Himalopsyche anomala. Classification (NCBI taxonomy): domain Eukaryota; kingdom Metazoa; phylum Arthropoda; class Insecta; order Trichoptera; family Rhyacophilidae; genus Himalopsyche; species Himalopsyche anomala. Next base: position 10,158,637 of record CM062821.1, on the reverse strand, counting down.
GTGACAATGTATTCCACATGGAGAGCGATTATGGTCATATTATTATTTTTATAAGCATACAAATTCGAATAACTGAGTATTGCCAGTAGATACATAGATCACATGTGTGAACCTAGACTTTCCGCATTAAGTTGAAGGTTGCTTCGGCTTACTCTAATCTTATCTGATCGCGAGTTCTTTACGTGAATTGCAAACATTGTAAAATAGAAGAAAATTTTATACACCCGATAATATGAACATAAGCAGGATATAAATCATTTTCAATTTAACTTATTAGTTCAGTAAGTGACTCCGGTCCTATTGTTTCGAATAAAACAAAACGAATGTGATTGAATGAATAAAATTATCATTATTTGCGCGAAGACAAAGATGCGAATGCTTGCTTTACATACGGGTTCATGGTAATATATATATTTTTTTAAATCGATAAATGTTTTTTTACCTGTAAAAAGAATGAGTATTTTGCACCGGCTCTATCCAATTCTTAAAATGTATTATATATCAAAGGGAATAGTTTATAATTATTTATTTCCAAACAACTTTCTTATATACTTTATTTTATAAAATATGATTTAGTCGCCGATAATCTAGTCTCGTCAAAACAAATTATTTACAAATATTACATTGATTACGTATACTACAAACTGTATGGTTAAAATTATGTTTTTGACTTTTTCCAATCAAGTTAGTTGCATATTACAAAATTAGTAGTGTACGTTAATAGAATAATAGATTAAGTTTATAGATAAACAGTTAATAATCAAATACTGTTAGAGTAAATTTAATAAAAGATAACGAAATATATGAGGTCAAACGTGGCTCAATAAAAATTCTCTCGTATTGAAAACATCGTAAAATTATTTAATCAGATTAATAAAACTTTTATGTGTCGCTGATTAAAGATAAAGAAGTATTGAATGTTGAAACAATTGAATGTGTTTTTCGAACACATTTCAAAATATTGCAGAATTTTTCTGACAATAGAAAAACGTATTCTGCAAAACAGCAGTTTGACAAAGCAAATAACTTACAGTATTTATTTTTACAATCATCGGGATAAATCATTCTTTTAATAGCTGTTTACAACGTTTATGTAGTAAAATATGTTAGTGTAAAAGTAAGCAACATGATTTAACTCTTAATCAACGAGATATTGGCATATTGATTTTAAAAATATGTTGCAGCTTGCAGGGCAGTGGCTTGATCAAATAGAATGTACGTCACTTAAGGTTGTGAAATAAAATACCAAAGGATTTATCAAGATTAAAGGATGGTAAACACTAAACTATTATTATAAGGAGTGGAACTAGGTATTCCAATGTTTGGTGAGCAAGTCCGCTGTGTTCAAAGGTATTAGACTAGTATTCTCATAAAATATGCAGTATTTTATATGAATTTAAAGATATACTATGTAAATAAAAATGATAAGTACGTCTGTATTTCGTAAATCTATCGCTTGTTTGACACTGTACATAGTAACACTGTTTACTTTTCTAGCAACACAATATCGCATCAATAGTTGAGGCGTCCAGTATCAAACACTGCCAAGTCTGTTTCACTTAATTTTTTTAGGAGTGTCGAACGTTTGTTTGACTACGTTTTACCGTCAAACAAACCAGAAACTAAACATCAAATTATTATCACCTGATTTAATCCAGCGAACTAATTGGCTTTCAATGACTGGTATGATAGAAAGATGCCTTTAAATTAGCCATCTTTGACCGTAAAATCATTATTTAAAATTTATTTGCATACACTTGTAGGACGATTTTAACACTGAAATATATATTGAACTAAAACTATAAAACATCTCAACTAGAATAAAATAAATAAAAAAAACGTGTACATCAGACAAATCATATCTTGACCGTGTTTGATACTAGACTCCTCAGTTATATATATTGATATACAATTGATATACGAATCTAACATTTTAATGTAATAGTTAAACTATCTTAAAATTGTGAATATCTTATCTATGACGTGGTTTTTAGAGTTTTGTATGATATCATATTTGTAATGCTTAGTTTTAGTAAGTGTGTTCGATTGTGATATAAACATAATTTCTGTTAAGTCTCCCAATTACGGCAGTCAGCGATGATTAATTGAATGAAAAACTTTTTCAATTTTCTAGTTAATTTTCACCAAAAACAAACAGGGTTTGCTACATCGTAAAATGTTCAAAAGGTATAATAACTCACATTTTCCTTTTTTATTAATCGTAGGTTGAATTTTGTATTTATATGAAGTTCCTTACCTGCAACAAAAAAAATACAAAATTGTTATAATAAGTAAATATAATTTTAGTGTGTCCCTTCATTTAGTGTGTGAGATTTAAAAATGATTTTGTTTGTAACTTAACTTACCAACGATCATTGAATATACAAAAAATCATTTTAAAGATTACTAAACATTCTTATTTAATTACTATAAATGATAATGAGGGTTTTTTTGATATAATTGCAACGTTACAGAACAAATTAAACTTTATTTATAATTTACTGTACTGACAACAATTTAAGTGTAAATGCTAAATAAACTGGATATCCTAATTTAAATTCAGTTGCAAAATATCTTCTCATATAATTTATTATACATTCTATATTAACTATGAACCGTATAAACACATGATGAATCAATTAATAATTTGAAAATTTGAATTATTTTTATTCTGTACACTTCCATAAATTTTGTCGATAACGACCCGAGTTTCGCCTTTCGGCATCTTCCAGTTTTATCTAGTGCACGAATGCACTTGAACTGACGGGCAGCGAACGGTTTGCAATGTCTATAAACAAACATAGTATACAAAGTGTATTCGCACAGTATAATTATTGTTAACCTAATTGATATGACGGCGAGAATGATTATCAATTAATAATTATTTAGGGATTTGCTGGGATTTATCTTTAGTCTACTGTGCATATTCAAATCATGTTTTGTATATATATATATTTTAATATTTTCCAGAAAAGGAAAGATTGCCTTATAAAGTGTTCGTACACAGACACATCCACAGAACAATCGACGTACAAATTATCGAAGACCATACACTGCTACCACTCTGATACGAATACATAGAAACGTTTACTTCCTGTGTACCAGCTTACAGGTTTAACCACAGAGACACTTTCAGAATGTTGAGATAAAACAGTGTAAATATTTATGTTTATTTTCTATTTCAAAACTGTACATTAAAAGACCGTTTATTTAAGTATTCAATTAAAATACGTTAAATAAGTTAATAAAGATGGCATGTGACAGACTTGTCAGTTTGACGCTATACGTACTCAATTGGTCGAAAAGCGTTGCATATTAATGCGTGATAGTTAGTGGCCTTTCTTGGTAAGTAAATTTAAGTCCTCACGTGCAATTAATGGTGGGTGAAAACGTTGGCCACATCTTGAAATGTAAGCGATACTGCAATCGTCGTTTGTAAGTGTAATGAGCTGAGGAATTCTGTGTAGATAACAATATGCCCTGTATTCACGAACTAGGACAGAGGACCAATAAAAATTACCCAAATTTGGCCAATTGACCTTTGTGGATGATACCTACTTACATAAAATTAATTGGAGTAAAACGTTCGCTTGAATAAAGACAACGCAATATAAATCTATCTCAATGTTATTATATATGTATATGAGAAGAATACGGTCATAAACTCGTAATTAGAAAATATCAAAATAAGGCTTCAGGGCTTACTCTCTCTCCATCACAAATTTAAGCACAGTCGTTATGAGTTAATTGTTGTTTTGTTGTAATTGACTAAGCCAATTTAAAATATATTTATTTTATGATTGATATTGGTACCATTTAATTATTCATTGATTACTTAATTACGCATGTCAGCAAAAGATACTAATAAATTATGTAGATACATAGTAATTAATATATAGTGGCATTCATGAACATTCTTGTCAAAACTATCCTATCAAATACATCGAACATGCAGCCATATATCGAGGATATATATTGTTTTTAAAGCAGTTTATTCGATGATTTTAAATAATCATAGTATCAAACAAATAATTATAATTTATAAATTCGGCATTTTTCTATTATAACTAAATCAAAATCGTTACAGTATGCGCGAATCAACGAACGAATGGTAGGGAATAGAATATCACATGATATTAACTTGTTGATATAATATAACTTGATAAAAAAATCGATCACATTCAAATCAAATTGATGATTTTGATGAGAATTTATTGTTTACTGAACATAATTTTATGTTCTAAATTATTGGAAAACGTGTCGCATTAGTTTAGATTCTAGACATTCTTGCAATGTTTATTTTGTCGCGTGAAAGAACCCTCTTGTCCAATTTTATCTTTATAGCTGGTCATAAAATCAAAACTACACGGTTACGAGTTCAGTGCATCGGCCGTTATAGAACACTAAATGGGCTGATAGTGTAAAATGGAGTGTTGCCATAAAACTACAATATTCATTAAGCTTTCAGATAATTCATCGTAGGAGGTCAAGATTATCATTATCTAGGTCGCCAGTAGGGTGGAAGAGATCGTGGTATACTTAAAGCAGACATAAATAATAAGGCTCTATCTATACACGTTATTCTTTCATCATATTCTCCAATGAGGTTTAAAAAGGGTCTCTTTTCTGCTTCTGTCGTGATGATTTTATTTCTGCAGCCTATGTCTGATAGTTTTTAAACACCTTTATCAGTATTTTAAAAAATGTTAAAGATTTAAAGCTTCTAAAATTTTTCCATTATTATAAAAAATCTTAATTTTCATTTTGTTATAATTGATTGAAATCTGTAATTACGCGACAAATCAAAACCAACGCAGGCTTAGTTTTCAAGTATTCATTTCCTGCATTTATTTAAACAATATTTGTAAGTAAAGCTTGTTTTGGCTTATGGTTTTGAGTGTGGAAAATGTTTCGACTCCTCACGAATACTGACTGCGCAGGTACATTAAGAAAGTTTTAAACTCTAATCTGAAATTTTTCCTAATGTAATGTTAAGCTTGACTCGAGTTCACTTAAACTCAACTTCATCCGTGCACTTGAACGCTTGAAAGGCGAAAACCGGGTCGTTGTTGACAAAATTTGTGTGAATGTACATAATTTGAACGATTCAAATTTAATCTATATATTAATAGTCGATAATGTCCGTCCGTCCGTCTGTCTGTCCGTCTGTCTGTAAATTGTCCCCGATTTCCCCTTCCCCTCCTCCGCCCCAGCCACGCTGTCAACAGTTTTTTAATACATACTAAAGAGATACATTTTTTCGTGTGTAAATTATGTCGCGATTTCACCTTTTCGATGACGTCAAAAAAGACGGTCCCCCTCCACCCATCTGCCCCGCTGTCGTCATATAATTCATTTCTTCATTTTTCTCTGACGTCATGAGTGGAAATTTTTGAAATCAAGACGTTTTAATTTTATTATATGTAAAAACAATTAATTTTCAAAAGATATTCACTCAAGCTGTTATTCGATACCATGCCCCAATTTTTCATACGCGACGTTTCGACCGCTTACACCCGGAACACAATCCCACTTGTAAAAACGATATAAAAAAAACTTTATATAATTTAAATAAAAACAAAGCAAAAAAAAAGAACGCTTTTAAGTGAACTACACTGCCCTCTGTGGTGAAATCTTATCACTAAACCGATTTGAATTCCACATTTTCCACGGCAGGTTGTAAACGCTATATAGGCTGCTCAATTATATATAATAAGAATTAACTATTTATTTAAACATATCAAAAAAATGGTTGTTAGCAAACTTAAACATTATTCCAAAAATTCAATAATTTACGAGGTCTATTTCTGCTAATAGGAAAAATAATTGTTAGCAAACTTAAACATTATTCCAAAAATTAATTAATTAACAAGGACTATTTTTGCTACTATGAAAAATGGTTGTTAGCAAACTTAAACATTATTCCAAAAATTAAATAATGTTACGAAATTCTGCTTCCTATAAAAATGGGTGTTAGCAAACTTAAACATGTTCCAAAAATAATAATTTACAAACTATTTTCTACTAGAAAATGGTTGTTAGCAACTTAACATATTCCAAAAATTAAGAATTTAACGAGTCTATTCAGCTATAAAAAATAATTGATACAAACTTAAACATTATTCCAAAATTAAGTAATTTACAAACGATTTTTGCTACTATGAAAAATAAATTGTTACAAACTTAAAAATTATACCAAAAATAAAATAATTAACGAAATTTCTGCTTCTAAGAAAAATGGTTGTTAGCAAACTTAAACATTATTCCAAAAATTAAATAATTTACTATGTCTATTTCAGCTCATAGGAAAAATAATTGTTAGCAAACTAAAATATAACAAAACAAAAAACGAACAAAATTTCTGCTTCTAAGAAAAATGTGTTGCAAACTTAACTATCCAAATATTAAATATTTACATCTATTTCTGCTAATAGGAAAAATAATTGTTAGCAAACTTAAAAATTTTTCCAAAAAATAAGTAATTTACAAGGACTATTTTTGCTACTATGAAAAATGGTTGTTAGCAAACTTAAACATTATTCCAAAAATTAAAAAATTTACAAGGTCTATTCTGCTACATAGAAAAAATAATTTACAAACGTAAACATTTATACCAAAAAATAATAATTAAAAACATATTTCCTACTATGAAAAATAATTGTTGGCAAACTTAAAAATTATACCAAAAATAAAATAATTAACGAAATTTCTGCTTCTAAGAAAAATGGTTGTTAGCAAACATAAACATTATTCCAAAAATTAAATAATTTACAAAATTTCTGCTATTACGAAAAATAGTTGTTTGCAAACTAGAACATTATTCCAAAAATAATTAATTTACAATTTAAATACTGCAGGGCAGGGCTGTCGATATACGCCCCGAGATATTTCTTTTACTATCAGAATTTCTGGATTATTCAATAAATAGGTTAGTAATTTATTTTTCACGCCAGTAACTTTTCTGACTACTTAAAAATGCAACAAAAATCTCTCCGTTGAGGTCAACGGGCTTACAGCTAGTGGTATTTGATGTTTCATCTGTACACTATTTTGTGAAACTGATTTTTGCGATTAAAAAATCGTATGCATTCACATTTGAGACAGTCAATACTGTCTTAAATGTATTGGTTAGATCTCTAATGAAATTTTATACGGTAAGAACTGCCAAGGAATGGTTACACGCCTGACTTTTTGACTATTTTATCGTGGGAAACAGTTGTAATAGTGAGAAGTGAGTAGTATGATTTCTTACAGCATAAGATGGTCAGTAGATTACTAATAGCCTAAAAGAGATAACATGCTTTCATATGTATGTAAAATTATCTTAACTTTGTAAGATACCAGCCTCGGTAAGGAATGGTAACTATCATCTTTCGAAATCATCAGACATTTATGACCCAGTCTTTTCTGGTAAGCTTTGCAATAAAAATAACAAAGGCACATCATTATCATGTCGGAGGCATTTCTTCGTAAAAATTACACAATCGTAAACGATTATTTTTATTTCATTTGTTTGTCAGCCTCTCCCACGCGATCACAACAAGGATAACACACTAAACGAACAAATTACTTCAATTTAAAAAATAAAACAAACAGAACATTAATCAAGTTGGGCAATATTGCATTTAAAATTTGCTCAAAAATGCTGATTGTCTATGGTGACGCTGTTAAAAAAGTGGCCAAATGCACAATACTAATAATATCACATTTAAGGGTGAGTGAAACGGTCTACAGAAACATCTATAATTAAGACAAATTGTTCAGTCACTTATTTACAAACATTCGTGTAGTTGATAAAATATAGCTTAATAAGATTTTAAAATAAAACCAGTTTAGTTAAGCATGCCTTATTATTCTATTCCACTAACAGTTATCTGTAAAAAAGGAACAGGGAACCGGTGGTTTGGTCAAGAGACCTTTTTTTTCGACCATCAAAATTATTTTTTTCCAAATATAGTCAGCACTAACGATAAGAAAAACATGAATATCATCGATAATTTTTTGACATTTTACAATTCTCTATTTGACAGTTACTATTTTAACATTGAATTAGATATGAATCTCCACAAAAAACTATAAATAAAAAAAGCAAATGCTAATACATATTTTATTTTGTTAACGTTTATTGAAAATAACAAAAATAAGTTTTTTTGTTTGAGATTTATTAATTTATTGTAAGAAAATCGGAAGTCGCTGTTTATTCACGCCACTGGCTCCATGTATACTATATATAGTAAACTATTAGTGGAAAAGTGTAATAAGGAATGCTTTTATCAACTGGAATGTTTTTCAACTTCTATTCAACTAGATTTTATCAGTTATACGCGAATGTTTGCAAATAAGTCACTTATGTTACCTATTTTTTTTCATAATTATAGATGTCTTTTAAGTTTAGACCGTTAATATCAAGATTAGTGATTAGGTATATGTTGTATTTGAAAATAATAAATGAACAATTATAAATAATTAGTCTACAGATATTGTTAATATTATTAATGTTTAATATTTAATAGATAATTTTTAGTCAAAGAACGGTTTATTTTCCCAGAAAGATTGATGTAATCTAGCTTCGTTTTTAATGAAAAATGGAATGTAACCCAATGAATTGTGAAACATTTTTTTGGCTTTATTTTTATACCTATGCCCATGAACCTTTGTTATTATAAAACTTAATAAATTTGTTACGATTTTACGAGCTTGACATGTTAACATAACAAAAGAAAAGGGTTTCAAATATTGCAATAGGTATACGACGCCGCCAAATCCTCTATAATAAACTAATCCCCAACAAAATGCACACAACGACCTTTGTATGCAAATAAAAAATCGATAATATAAGTACCAACAATAGCGATGTACATTTAAAATGAATTCACTTGGTACACCCCTACTGAACGAATTGTCGAAATTTGAATCGCTTCGTAAAACCAAAGGGAGAAAATTCGAATGAAAGTTATCGCTGTCTCCCTTTACAGTCGCGGAGGAAAGGGGTTGCTATAGAAACTAGAGAGGGTTGCCAGATTGCTGTCCCTCCGGTAGCACTTGCCTGGATGTTGCCAGGAAGGAAAGTATTATATATCAAGATATCAAAGTAAATATTTAATCATAATAATAAATTAGTTCAATAATCATAAGAAACTCCTCACAAATATTGTAGAGTAAAAATTACTATTATGCAATGATATAAAAAAATTAGATATAGCTACTCGTATAGCATAAAAATCAAGAATAAAAATAATAAAAGCAATGCATGTTTGAACTGCTCTCCTATTTGATTAAATATATTTCTCAATTTTATTTAAAAAGAAAAACGATAAATAATTAATGGACATGTGTATAATTAGTTAAATATACTTGCTGAAGTGTCTGGCAACACTTCTGCAAGAATTGGCGGGGAATTTCCTAGAATGGCGAGAAGAGAGCGAATATGGCGCCAGTAGCCATCATGTCAGATTATGATGGGGATACAAATACACAAGGTGTTCGTAAAAGTGCGTAATCGCTGCATCCTCCTGACACCAATGAAATGCAGTAGTAAAAAATGAATATAAACATGAATACTAGTTACTCGCAGGGCACCTCAGAGACGATTTAAGGCTCAGAGTACGTTATTTTTGAGACTCACCTTTTAAAATTTCTTAACTGATTAGGAATAAAATAATATACAATTTCCTAATCCTAAAATATTCAACAAATTAAAGTTTACGATTCCCCCTACATGTAAGGAATATGACAGCTGCTCAATATGCCCTACTTCCATTTTATGTTATATCAATGTTGTTGTTGATATAACATAATCAATAAAATATATTTTATGTTATGATAAATCAATATAATATATGTGATGAATTTTCCTTATTTAGAGATTGGGATCGGTTTCGTTAAGAAAGTATTTTATTAGTATATCTATAAATATCTATAAGTAAGGTATTCTCCAAGTAAACTTCTGATGTTTTTCAATGTTGACCATCTTCTGAGAAAATAATTTGTTTTTTTTATAAATTGATCGGGGCTTCATCTATTAATTTATATACGACGGCAAACTTTGCGACATATAAGTTGGGGTAAATCTAAAAAGAATAGTCAAATTATATGAAGTCAAATGATGGAGTGACTTCAATATCCGTTTAGGCGAATTGAGCTCTTGAAATGTAAGGTTGATCATCGATCAACTCTTGAAACATAGCAGATTGGTTGGCAACAAGTTCTAGTAAAACTACGGCTTCATCATTATGAGAGCAAGCAATCAGTAACAAAATGTTACTTCAAGCAGTTAATTTACTAAATCATAATTTCTTATCAATCATGTCGTTATTTAATTTGTTTATTTAAGGATAAATTTATCTTAAAAATTAATTCGTATATTGAGACTTGCGAGGCCAATATAATTAGTGAATGATAGTTTCTAATACAACAATATAATATGACATCTCGTTCCTATAGCATAAGTTATTGCGATAGTGGGAATTTTTGGTACACCGTGTCTAAAGGCGTATTGATTTATGTTCTGGAAGACTACCCTAACTGTATGACGTTTTGTACAGAGTGTGAACAATAAAGGGACAAAGGGAAAAATTATATTCTATTGTTGGGATTTAAAATTCACTATAATTTGACGTCATTAACTGCCTCCCTAAAATTGAGATTCAGACATTTTGCACAAATAGATAAACGGAAATAAATAGTATTGATGTATATTTAATTATATAAATTATCGCATTCACTGGTCATTAAAATAAACGAGGTATAAAAAAATTTAGCACGTCTTTTAAAATTTCTTTTCAGGTGGGACCTTTTTTAAAAAATATATTTAAATGGCAATGCCGTTACAGTATTGATTTAAGCACGGGTCATTTTATAAATTATGCAAATCGGCTTTGAGTTTTGACTAACTTGTAAGCAGTATTTTCTTAGATTGCTATTAATAATATGTTACACAGTTAAATAAATGAAAAAAAACGGATTAACAAATTATACTTATTTTAAATTATAATATTTAAATACCCATCCTCTTGAATATAATCTAATATTTATGGTGTTTGTGCGAAATACATTTTTAAACTGATGTTTTTAAACTATTTTTTAAATTATCAAAATCTCTATTTCACATATTATAATTTGATAAAATATATTTCATCTTGCTTTAAGGATTACGAATATTTGAATATTTTTACGTTTTAACATTTTATATTCGAATAACATATATATAAAATATTTGGAATTTTTACTACGAATACAATATACACTAACGAATCATTAGCAGTTTGGCTATTTTTATTTAATTATCCTACTACCACCCGTTAAGTGTACGTAGCAACTAAGAAAAAAAAACGATTTTATTCATCATATTCTTGACCTAATACAGCACTACACAGGACCCACCTTTTAACCATGCACTGTTGAGCTTAAAAAATAAAGATGGAAAGAAAAAATGAGAATGTGACTTGCTCATTTAGGTTATTTTTATTTGTCTGAAATTGATGGTTATGCTTAATTTTTGCTGAATCAAATATCGAACTATACATACATTTACATATATACGTCTTATTAGAAAAAATATTCAAAGGCCGATAAATTATGACGAAAATAATTATATACGTTTTTTTTGTTACAGTATTTTAAAAAGTTTAGGCAGTTGTCAAATACTCACAGAAAGGTATAATTATAAGAAGTAATAATTAAAAAGTCGGCGAATGATATATTGTACAACATGAAAAAAAATATTTCATGTAAAAAAGCACTGTGCCGGTGTCGAAAGTTGACAGTATGTTTTATCTAAAGTTTTTAATGAAAAGTCGCTTTATTTTTCTCTGTCAATGAGAATTAAGTTTACCGATATTGATAAGTGATACACAAACATTGGGATTGGGTCTTACCTTTCGATACAATCAGAGAAGAAAAAATAATAAGTAGTTCAATAACAAAGAAGGGATCAGGTATAACGTAGCAGTGAAAACGTCACTCAACGATAAAAAATACTTCTGATTAAACTATATTTTGTGGAAATCACATCGGAAAAGTAGAGATACAAGTTTTTACTGATTTTTCAGGTTATCTTTTGCGAGAGTAAACGCAACATTATTTATAATATTCGAGCAAGCATCTAACTCGAAACCTTGTTTAACCGAAAAATGTTTGCTCGAATCAATGACGTCAGTTGTTTGTTACCTTACTCAAATATTGGAAAATCATTTATTTGGTAGAAGGTCTATAATAGTAAAAATATTTTTTGGAAGACGTTGTGTTATGAAATTTTTCGAGTAATATAATATAACCAATTGTTGGTACTTTAAAACAATTCCCGGTTTATTAATACATAATAAAAAATGGCTTAAAATATTCTTTCAGATTCAATTCAGATACAGAGAGGTTAAGTATTTTTAAAAACCAATTCGATGTGATGATTATTACCGATGTTTACAACTGATCCAGGATTATGAAATCTGCAAAGGTTTTGAAAAATTCAGTGATTGCCATAAATAATAACAAAAGCCGTGTATCTTTAAAAAAAATACAGGTTTCAATTTACGGCAGAACTATTATTACATAATAAATGCTTTATTAAAATTCGTACAGGATTTGTTACTTTCAATTACATATGTAATTTTTAAATAAATTAAAGTTTACAAAAAAGATTTAAAGTTATTTTTATAAAAAAAGTTTCTCTATTATACAATTTGGTAGTGTTATTGTACACATTTTCATAATGCGGTCAAGACTGGAGCAACGGAGTTTCTTCAGTATACAAAACCAGTCTTATAAACATGATACAATTCAAGTGAATATAGTATAGAAAGATTGACTACGTCTGAGTTAGCTCTCTAAAGACAACCACGCCTCATCAATTAACATTCTGCGACAAATAATTAATAGTAATGGACATTCTACTTTTTAATAATTACCATTTCAACGGACGCTATGAATAACTATGACTATGAATAATTTCTCTAATAATCCGACATATTTACCTAGAGGAACAAACTAATGCAAGTATTATTTGGTTTAAATTAATCAAAAACAAAACCAACTAGGATACAGTTTTTGTTTTATTTGCTATATTTCCTTTTTTCTTAACAGTAAAATTGTCTAAATACTATATTTTTTGTTTTAAAAAAGAGAACATTAAGTTCAATTCGGTAGTAAGATATAACTTTGGTGTCTATAAATTACGGAAATACGATTATTCATTCGATATTAATATGTTTTGTTAGTTAAGTTTTGGAAGAAAAAAAATAACTGTCACATTAGATTCTCATTGATGATCTATCAAGGTGAGCTCTCATTCAATAAAAATTTGCATCGAAGATAAGTTATCTCGAATGTTATTTTTATGTAAAATCAAACCAATTTGTACTGAGCTCTTAAAAATTGAATTTATTCATTCAACAATTCAAAAGTATTAATTCAAAGAGATGAATTTTACCTTTTATTATATGGTGATTATTTGTAACGAAGTCTTATTATTATCAAAAAATATGTCATTTTTAGAGTATATAGAATAGAAGGAATCGGTTAACAAGATTGGTTGTTGAGTGTTTTCTGTCAGATTTCTGGGACTACACAAATTACAAATGCTTGAATCATGCATAGATTTGCAGCCAGATTAAAACATAATGAATTATATTATATATATCATTTGGAATATTTACGACATCTCAAACATTCTAACCATATTGATACTGATAACTTTAATGCTTAGCAGGAGCTGTAGAGACGGGTAGAAAATTAACGACTAACTTTGGCTTTAAATGAACAACTTACTCCGACTTGATTTTTTCAATCTTTTCCGTTTAACTTACATATCTGTATACTATCAGATCATTCTAGTTGCTACAATAATTTTAGTAGATTTCACCGATCGATATGATGAATAGATTGATAATTTTCCAATATCTTTAAATTATTTTTCTCCAATTTTTCCGACTCCAAATCCACAGCCCTGCTTTTGACTTGAATAAAATAATTATGTAAGCAGACGAGGGAGAAGTTTGTGTTAATTGAAGGTATAGAGAAAAAATGTTGATTCTGTGAATAGTATAGTTAGGTAAATTTCAAAATCTCGTGCAATTCTGAAACTATGTATATAATATTACATAAGTATTTATAACATAAAATACGGTTAAAATTCGTCGCATCAAATAAGGTTCAAAATTTAAACATTGTCCTTTGTTTTTCTTTGGTCATGAAATACAGTAGTTATGACGAGATAGAAAAAAAAGAAAGTCGAATTATACTTTTAAGCACGTTTGAAATAAGAATTTCTATCGATTTAAAATACAATGCATTGAAAAACATGGAAAATTAAATTTTCAAATGAACTACGTTAAAATTAGGCCAGATTTCTCCAATGATACATCAGTTAGTATTTAATTACGTCGTAAAATTCAAAGGGTAATTATATTTTACTGTAATTATTATAGCTCGCATAGTAGACTCCACCAGGAAAGTTATTTAGCCTTTCATTTTCTAGCATTCTTTTAAATTGACATTTATGTTTTTTGCTTTGATAAACTCATATTAGAGTTTGTACTAAGGTTATAAACGCAGAACGTAGAATTAATTTTACATTTTGAACAAGTAATGATGATTACTTCATTACATTACAGGACTGTGTAATAGATATATGGAAAAGAAGTATACATTTCCTTTAATCAAGTAAATGACCATAATTTTCACGGGCTCTATATAACTACGTAATTTAACCGGGGTCATATTTTTGTGTATATTTTTTTAACCGTGTCAGTGGTGTTGCATGTCTCAAATTGACCTCGCAATTACAGCGGATCTAATCATTGAAGGTGGCAGGAGTACCATAAAGAATTAAATTATACTCCGCATATCTTAAATTAATTAAAAATTATAGCATTATAGAATATGTATCCAATTAAATATGTTTAACTTTAATTCAATTATGAAAAACCTTTACAGACCATTCGTATATTAGCAAAAAAACATGATCAATTATACCAAACATTGTCTATATTTTACAGTCGTTCGTTTTTTGATATATCGTTTCCCCTCGATTTTTACGATTTCGTCACAAATATTACCCAGATTAATAGAATTTGTCGAACATTTGTCATCTTACTCAGAAACACGCACGACTCCATTCAGCTATATCGCTGTCTCTTCACAAATTTCTATCTGAAGCCACCAATGACTACAGTGAAGAAGTGATATAGACTGTAATGATGTACCTTTTCCAACATTCGCAAAAGTATTGATGGTATTCGAGAAGGTGAACTCATTATTCAGTTTTGATGTAAAAGACGAATTTGGTATGAAAAAAATGAGCGAATTAAACAGGTTATTGCTCGAATTAAAATGCCAGACTGCAAAGAGGCATCTTACTATAATATAAAAAATAAATCTACTGATTTTCCTTATTATCAAAAAATTATGACAATTTTTTATACAATTTTAAGAAACAAAACTTTTTATTATTAAAGAGGTATTTTGTTATTCCCACATTGATCGTTTTTTTTGGAAGGGCCCTTAAACGATAAATTAAAATCTTATTTCATCACTACAAGATTGCAAACGACGGTCCATTGAATCATTTCCCACATATTGTCAAACACTGTTTCTTTGTCGCAGATTTCATACACGACATCTAACTTTTGTCAATATCATAGTTTTTATTTTGTGCATAGAGTTTCCCATGTAAAACAATACTGGCTTAGAAACGTTACAAGTACAAACATAGTAGAGTCAATATTGTAATTTTCCTTGGTGATGAGAAAAAACCTTTGTGCATACATGCCTACGTCACTTCAGTGATGTCATGGTTTTATGACACCATCGCAGTCGTCTTCGCTTTGTACCCAGAATATAAAGTCGGCAAACAGTCAGCCGTACGTGAACAGTGAACTGGGCTTTAATTCAACTTCATTTGAAGGTTTATCAAGAGTGATGATAACATATTAGGCTGCACGAATGCAGTGTCGTGCGTCCATGGGGATAAGTATTTCGATACGTGCACTACTCCATATTTATTACCTCAATAACAAACGATTGAAATTAATATTTTAGGTCCCGATACCAAACGATGCAAGGTTTTAAAAATATCATTTTAATATTTATTACTGGACGGATTTTACCCTATTAAACCTAGATTTTTTTTACATGTTGTTTTTGTTTAGTATATTTTTTTGTGGTTCATATGTAAATGTATTTCTCTCTTCAACATCCTTTGATCGCGTATCGAATATTATGTTTCCATACTGTGGGTGGATTTACAAAAAAGAATATGAAACGTGTTTTATGTGCAAAAGAAAATTGTAGCATCATTGCTGTATTATTTGTAAATATTTATAGATTGTGCGACATAACAAGCCATGATGTATGCAAAAATAATCTGATTATATTAATGAGTGAGAAAACTTACGAACAACAGATACAATTGTTTGTATATCTATTGTGCATTATATATTGACATAGCATTAATATTTCTGGCACATCGATAGATTTTAAATGATGATATTAAACGTTGACTATTTTATCAATTAGGCCGTATCCTTGAGATATCTTTAAGACTATGTATAAGGTTAGCCTACATCAGTGATACACAACCAATAGTAGGGCCAATTTATTTATTTTTTATGGGCTGCAGAGGTTAAAAGCTTTGCGTATTACTATATAATACCCCATACTCTAGACTCGGGATATGCATCCATATATTTTTTTTAAATCAAACACTTTAATACTAGTTAACTATGCATAACATGCTAATAATAAGATAGGAAATAAAATGTATTTTCTTCTGAAATTAATTGCGCAAAGCACGACCTTGTTGTGAATAAGTTAACTCTAAATAAAATTGAATGTTATAAATACAATAATATAAAAATTAAGTAAACTTGCACTGCAGTCATAGTCAAACGTATTTTTCATTCTTGAAAATATTAAGTAAAGTTGATATCGAAATAAAAAAAATAAAAATATCCAACGACAAATATTGGTATGAAAAATAAAATCGTGTTCTATTTATTTATTAAGCAGGTAGACCCTTATTCCTTACTCGAATGACTCATTATGATTCTATAATATATGTATTTTGAAACCATATGGAGTGTTTCAAGTTAATTAGGGATCTTAACATAACGATGAATATAGAAAATTTAATACTGTAGATTTTGACAAATATAAATATGTATATATATCTTTGCCTAATATATGTTTAATAAAACATATAAAGCAATGAATTCAATTATAAACGGTTGCATCAACCTTAAAATATATTAATGTTTTATGCGCCAAACATTTACTAATTGCTATAATTATTTAAGCCATTTCTCTTTTAACTTTTTAGTTGCCGTAGATAATCAATAGTAATTACCTAGCATGCCGGCCATAACTTGCAACTATTAATTTAATTAGTTATTGACGAGATAACTCGTCTTTGGCCTGTTGAGCACGAAAAAATTTACGAGATATCTAATCTGTGGCAGCTATCGAGTTAAGACTTCGTTTCTTACGTTTAATAGTAGTAATATAAAATCTTACAATTAATGTTTCAACTAAAACGAATAAACGATAGCTAGGAGTTACATATGTTTATTCAATATATTTTATTGCTTTTTGTAAATAAAACATGACCGTGATTTTAATGACCGTAGACAAGTCTATCAAGTCCTGATGAATATCTACGTTTTATGAATATTTTCTTAGAATCTGACCTTACTTTTCCAATAATAATTATAATTAATATAATAATTAAAGAATTTAATACAGCCAAGCTGTATCAATTACTGTTTTTGTTTAATAACCCCGCGATCCGGGACGCCATTCCCGGACCCAGTGCCGCCATGGGACAGTCTTTTTAAAAAGTTATCATTCTTTATTAATGCACCGTTTAATTTATGCGTTAATGGGTTAATAAAGCGCACGAAGGACAATCGCATTGTTGGATTAATACAAATTATATCCTCATGGGTGGTGAGTAATTATTGTTGACAAGAAGTTGAAAGTTCAATATCGTATATATATTTGACCACCGGCATTGCGTTGCTATTTGTAATGATGATTTCTTGAGAAAGGTTATTTAAAGCAATAAGTATTATTTCATTTTTACTGTCTACAGAAGGTATTTGAATAAAGTTCTTTCTGACAGATATAATGTTATTAGATTTCTAATATTATTTCTCAATTGAAAATGACACCGCTGTTTTAAATACGGTTATCGTTTTAAGGTAATTTTTAGAGAAGCGTAAGATGTTGTGAGATGTATCCATGCTCTCATAATAAATAAACGTTTTTTTATTGTTATTCTTCTGTTTGTAAGAATTGATATGGATTCGATAAATTCTTTTCAGAATCCTCATGACTGATGGACTGGAAAAAGTAAACTTCCCCGCTTTACCCGAAAGCAGAATAACTTTCGTTACTGCTATTAATTTTATTAATCTGCTTATGATATTATAAATTATATGGTAAAAATTTCGAGTTTTTAGAAATACTTATGAATTTATTTTTAATGATCAATCGATCCTTATTAAAAATGAGTATCATATATTTATAAGAGGTTTAAAACATTTATTTATATTCAGTTTAGTGTCACTTATTAATATTTTGTATCTTTATCAATAAATTTCTTTCATATTTCTATTACCAATTGTTTGTTACATCGTTATTAGTTTTTCTTGCTTTAGTATAAATAGCTCTGTATTAATGTATACTCTTATCAGCTGAAAACATTTGTGGTAAACGAAACCAGTACTGATCATATCAAATAATTTTGGAATTAATACGAAAAAATGGTTTACTTCGTTAATATTATACCTTTCCACTAAGTATTGACAGTGAACACGTAAAAGTATTTAAATGATATTAAAATACTTGGATTTTTCAGATACCATAGCATATGTATAGCATGCCATATTAACTGTATGAAGCTTTTAAAATATATTCTGGTTACATATTTTTGACATAAACTTTCCTGAAGTACAATTTTTAGTCGTTAAACAGTTATTTATCGTATTTTATAAAAGAGAAACATATTTGTTTGTGGTATTCACTGTAAATCGTATAAATCAATAGATCAAACAATAAAACTAAGAAGCTTTTTATTCTGTAAAGACAACTTTACTACTCATACTGGAACCGTGTTTGTTTTTTTTTTATGTTATGTTAGTTAGAAAATTATAGTTTATCTGCGGATACGATGGTGTATTTGAGGCACATATCCTAATTGCGTCAAAAGGAAGTAACTTCCTAGATAAATAGGTTTTGACTTAATTATTCAAATTATTGAAAAGATACCCCATAATATACTTAAAAGTTCAGAAGTTTTCGATGGTTTGACTAAACCATATTTTATTTGACATAATCATTGAAAAAATAGGATATTCATCATCGGGTTTGTAATTGTTTCTAAATGCAAAATCATATTTTAAAATTCCGATTTGTCAATACAAAATGGCTTCTAATAAAAGTCTTCTTGGTAGTAAGACAAGGCGGAAAATAAAAACAGTAGGTTTATGAAAACAATTCAAATTATTGATTTGCGAGGCTACCAATTATTCCAAAAATTAGCATTGCGTAGGTTTTCTTTTTAATGCAACATGTATCAAATCTTGACAATTCACAACTCGCACGGATTATAATGGACCCGCCAAAAATCGTGACAGTTAAATATGACATTTACATAAATTTGAGGTTATCTTGTGATCTGATAATTTTATGATGTTTATACTCTGGCAATGATTTATTACTACATTAATGATGGCACATTGTAAATTGTTTATTTTACACATAACTCACAGTGACATTTTCAAATGGAAGTCGAGAAATAATATATCGAGGTTGTTCAATTGTTTGTTCATTCATTGTTGAATTAAATTGATGATAAAATGTATAGTTGTAGGGTTTGCATTCGTCAGTAAAATACGCAGAGACTGGCGCACCATTTCGTATAAAATCAAAATCTCTTTACAGGTTCGTAAATTATCAAAAAAATTGTATTCAATTATTGTTGCCACATACCACATAAATTGGTCGATATTTTTAAAGAATTATCGATCGTTCCTATTCAGATTTTTTTTTTATTTCGAGTCCCGTGAATAATAATTGATTTACTAAACATCATTTCATCTTTGCAACTTATACAACGATAACTTTTTTTTTTTGAAATAATTTGGGAATGGAATCAATGATTATGAATAACTTAGTTGACTTGATAACGTCACGACTCTTCTATATTCATATATTGAAAAAAAAACATTTTTTTGTGATTCATATAGACATTGGCGTTCAAATCAAACATTATAAATATGTGGGAAGATAATATGGGCCCCAGAGAGATAAAGTGAGCAATACGGTTTTTTTAGGAAACACTGTCTACAAGTCTCAAAGTATCACAAAAGCGAAGTGATCTCAGTAAATACACAATTCAATAGTGTGATCTTCCTAAAATAAAAATACGCAATCCACCAAAACACCAAGTAAAGACGTGATTGTACATAAAATTCCAATATAAACGTTTTACCATGTTACTACTTAGCTTATTTCACTTCTCAAAGGCTCATATATAAAACGGTTACGGCAGCGTCCTCATCATAAACCATTTTCAAGATCTCATCATATTATATCGCATTATGGCAGTGTCTGCCAAACTTTTTTCCTTTACGGCACACTGATGAATGGAACTAGTACCGCGGCACACCAAGGCAGGTTATCTCCGAAACTCCTTTTTTTTTTAGCTCATCGAAGAATTTTAAATCCTCGATTTGCTACCGAATAGGCATTATTTAAAATTGACATTTTAAAGGCTTCTTCCACCGCGGCACACCTGAGACTTCTTGAGGCACACAGTTTGGCAGACACTGGATTATGGTCTTAGAATAATTTAACCCATATTAATTAAGGTTTAACGTGACATTGATAACCAATTTACTATGATTACTGTCTTTTTTTTATGTGCTATAAACTTGAATAAAAGATCGAAGAGTCGTTTTATGGTTGTAAGAAATAGTAGCTGGACCGTGAAATATAAAACTTATTAACATTATCCACTATTACCATAATGATATAATATAATACAATATTTCACCGAATTGTCTGCTTATTATTCACATAAAAGCTTAGACAAAGAGAGTACAAAACGAACAGTTGTCATGTTTAAAAAAATATCAATACGTTGTAAATTAATTGTTTTTACCGCTGTATGGATTTTTTATTAGATATAATTTTGATGTATTTGAATAACTTTACATGCTAGTATCTCTGCAATTCCTACGCACTATTTTTCATATTATAATGGTCCGTCACTGAACATTGTGTTGTTACAAAAATATGATATTTGCATAAATGAGTCAGTTTTGAGCAGAATATTACAGGTGTGGCCGGTTAGCCTACTTAAGCGTGATGTCAAAGACAAACGTCATGGGATGGCACTGTATTATAAAGCTTTACGTTCAATTTCAACCGATTACCATGACAATTGATTGAATAAGGAAACTGACGACGAAAGCACGACCGAGCAAAGGGTATCTGTCTTCGAAAAAGTGTATTTTTTTATCAGTGTTTTCTTCCTAATCTTGTTAACAAACAAATCAATTTTTATCCTTCGTTTAAGCTGAGGTATCATATACTTCATTCTTGGTAAACATAAACGTATTGATTTAAATGAAATAATCTTTTTGACAATAAGGTAAACAGCACTATTTTGTCATATAATAAGTTTTTTATCCTTATATTTAAAGTAGTTTTATGATATTGCTCATGAGTAATGTAAATTGTAGTATATTTATATTGATGATTACTTAATCTTTAAGACAGAAACAATTTTTTAGACATTAACTGCGATGAAAGATCAGGAATGTTTTGTCATTATAAGCGTTTATAATAATGTAATAAATAACTGGTTTGGCGATGAAAATATATTTTTATTTTTAGAAACTGATCAACGATGCTGGAAACAATGGATACTTTATAAGAGTGGTTATTTAGAGCAGTGCTTCCCAACCTGGTGTCCGCAAGTTTTTCACGGGGGTCCGCGAAAAAATCGAGGATTTCGAATTCGTCGGTGAGCTAAAAAACCAGTTACGAAGACAATTGAGGAGGGCCGCGAATTTTTTTTTTTAGATTTAGGGGGCCATGGAACGAAAAGGGTTTGGAAGCACTGTTTTAAAGGGGTAAGCAGGATTAACAATTTATTATCAATGTTACGATCCTATAAACATTAACTACGTAGATAACTGAATCCTTTTATTTTTTTAATATCCAAAGCTTTAACGTTCGTATTTTTCAAAAAAATACTGTAACTGTTGTATGTACTTTCTTTAATTTGCTTACATTGAATGACTATTTTTAACTATGATTATTTGTTATCCTTTATGTTAAATATAAATATTGTACAAATAAAATCAGCTTACAAAACCTAACCTAACCCAGTCGCTTCTGGGTTTGCAGTTTATTGATAAAAATCTAATTATATTACGATCACAAAATATATTACAAATAAAATCAATTTTAATATACCATCACAGAGACATTCGTCAGGCATTTTTATGAATTGGCATTTTATATACATAATATATCAGAGAGAGAGAATATTGATTACATTGCACATAGTTTGTTTGATTGTTTGCCCATGTATTAAAATTTATTATATTACGAAACAATAGGCAATAAATGAAAAATGATAAAAGTTTTAAATTGCCTCTCAACACAGTTTTGACACGAAGAGATGTTATTAATCTACATTGACTGTGGAATTTTCAAATCATCATCATTGAACTACGATATTACATGTCGGCATATTTTATTATGTACATATTATCTCTATACAACAGAAGGACAAATAAACAGATGTTAAGCAGGCGTTTAAGTGGGAACTTTTTTTATTGTTTGTACTATCGAAGCTCTATTAATTTCAATGTCAATATCAATTTCTAACGTTTCTGACTCGGTGTAAAAAAAATTATAAGTGTGAATTTTTATTATCTTATTTAATGATATCATGGATACATTTGTATACCTCCCCTCACAACTTGTCTTAAGAAAATATTTTAAATTTAAATCATCCTTTTTCCTACAAAAAAAAAACATAAATCGAAGAAACTGTACTAGAGAAATAATAACAAAATAATCTGAAAAAGTGTTCCAATATCAATTTGTAATGCTAACATTGGACTCATTGTAAAATTCAGATTATAAAAATGAAATTTTATTTATCGTTCAATTCAACATATAAACTGAGAAAACAAACTTATAATATGAGTCAAGCTTTGTTCTTTTTCCTGCATATCGATCGGAAAAATACACACTAGTATGATTTAGGATTTCGATCGAATGTGTTTGATGACATTTCAATATCAAATTGTTCAATTTTTGTACGTTTTCATATTTTGTCAAGTTCAAGATCGCCATCATCTTGACTAATTGTGTAACGTCATTATGTCAAACCATTAGTAAAATTAATTAAGATCACCATCGTCAATAGCTTTTCAACTTAGTGATAATATTTTCTATTACTATGTGTACAAGACCAAAACAATTTACATTAGTCATTAAAAATGATTTCCTTTCTTGTAAAAACGGAAACGGATATGTACTTATATTATAATTGGTAAACAAATATGCGAATTGTTAACGGGATTTTCCGGTAAAATTACATTTTAGAGTTGCAAAAGTTTTATACCGGGGGTACGATAAACATGTGTTATATTATACACGACAAAAAAATTAACAATATTTTTTAAAAAATCATTCGTTAGTTGGAGTCTCAAGGCACAGATATACAGAGATATTACTTCGACTTATTTTAAATCAATTCATGGACCTTCCTTTACATTAAAGTGTAAGATAAAATATATGGAATTGATTTTTTTTGCGGAATCATTTAATTGAAGAACACAATAAATTTGTTGTCGATTTCATTTTGTTTATTTTAGTTTTTTTTATTGCAATGATATAAAATTTAATATTAAGACATACAGCTTATAACATCTTTGAACTCAGCTCCATCTGATTGCTAGTGTATAAGTCAGTGGAGGGGAACCTGCGGCCTTTTGACTTAATCAAAATAATCATTTTGATCAAAAAATTATACGCAAGCGTTTGGAAAAAGAGCGTAATCAATCGGCATTATATATTCTACAGTCGAAAAAAAAAGAGGAAGGGGCGGTGTCAACGTTTTCTTTACTGCGGCCTTATGTTGAATTTGATAAACGAATGTGGCTTATAGAAATGAAAAGGTTTCCCACCCCTGGTATAAGCTATGGCTACTAGTACACAGATAGTGACAAAGTAAGAATTGTATCAAATTACTTTTGCAAATAGTTGTCTGCGCTACCAATATAATAAAATGATTAAAAAAGAGACACATAGTTTGTTATATGATAAATTCATAACAGTATTAAAAAATAGAATGCATTTTTATTTCATAATAGATACGGCAGATGAAGTCACAGCGGCGTGTCGGTAAATGAGATACACCTATCTCGAAATTGATAGCAGTGAGAAATCTAGACACAGAAATAACACCAACAGGTAATTAATACCGGAGGAATGTGACGATAGAAACTCAGTACGTCATTAGACACCGATCAATGCACACGCGCTTTTTGCGCTCCGTAGCAAAGCGACCCGATACAATTGCGTACCACCAGTTCGTCTTAATTTTTGATTAACCTTAACTGCGTGAATTATCTTGTGACTATCTTGTGACTGATCTCCCAGTGGTGACTAATCTCCCAGTGATATAACATAACTTTCTGATCAGTTATATAAACACATAAATAACTACTAACTAAATGATATACTTACCATTATTACAATAATAATATACCGCCAATTCGGCATGTCCACGCACTGCGCATATAAAAATAGTTAACTGTTTTGTGCGTGCTGCCTTCCAAACGAACTCCAACGAACTTCGAGTCAACATAGGACAACAGATAAAATATCCCATTACTGCATTACCGAATTATAATTGCATACCAATTGTACAACCTGTAAACTCTTCTCTACCACATTAATCCACCACAAAACAACATTCCCCATCCAAACAGACTCCGACCAAATCTCTAAAAGTTCCCCACCCAACAGACGCGCAAAAGCGGATCGCACCCAAAAAGACGCGTCCCCCCACTCACACATACACAACGCCTCTCACCTATAACATAAACGCAAGCTACAAACTTGATACAAATCCAACACTACCTACAAACACTCCTTAACGCAACAAACACACATACCAACACACACGCAAAGCTGATAATTACTCATAGTAACAATCACCCCTTCACCCGCGCAACATTTAATTCCTCTTCAAAATTCGTCGATGCTTAACATCTGTACTTCCCGCGAAATAATATTCTCATCCGCGACAAACTTCACACCAAAACACAATAGCAAACCAAAAACTTTCCATCGGTCAATCATAACCGTTATTCTCGCTAGCAACGAGTGCCCCTCCTCCCGCGCTCTTCCTTTCCCTCGCAAAATAATTTCTACCACTACATACGCGATCAACTTCATTACGTGCACACACGTTCACCAATACACCGTCGAAACTTTCACCTATTAATTCAGCTGTTATTCGCTGCATCGCAATAAGTCCCCTCCACCCGCGTTCACTCTCGCATCTTTCTAGCTGTCAATAGTAACAGCTGTGTTGTCTACAAATAAAACAGTCGTCCGAAAAAATTCAACGCTTAAATATAAAACCCGGGTTGAATGAAGGGAATATTTTTGTTTCTTCTTTTTGTTTTTCTGATCATTCATCTTTTTTTTTAAACATTCAGCACCAACATAACCTTAGTCTTATTTTAATTGACCCGCTCGAAATAATTGACAATTGACCATACAATTACACTGATATCGATTAACATTTCATACCACACGCAACATCATGGTTAGCCCAAAACCATTCAAAACCACAAAAAAAAAAAAAACACTCAAATCCAAACCACACTCACAACATAGTACCAACAAAAACACAAACAAAACGCCTCCTAACACCACAAACAACATTCCCGCACTCACTCTTACAAATGAAATAGCCACAATGCTAAAAATCAATCCAGACATACTAACATCCCCCACCCTTTTCAAAATATTTCAATTATTAACTCAATTTTTTCCAAATTCAAACAGCAACAATAACACAACTCCCAGAAATTCTCCAACTCAAGCAAAATCTGATACTCACTTACTATGTACTCCCACCACTTCTTCGTATTTCTCCCCCATGCCTGAAAACCCCTCAGATGACGAAGTCATCATACCAGCAACCATCCCTGAGAACACTCATCAACCAATAAAAAGATCTTTCAAGACTATCACCTCCAGAAGACCAGCGACCCGTCTCAACCCTCTACCAGACACCCCCACTCTAACCCTCAACCAACCCAGCATCGACCATAATGCCTCACCAGACTCCACACCTTCCAAAAAAATCACCCCTCCCAAAAACAACCCATCAACAGTTACCAACGCCACTGCCAAAAAGGATCAAATACCACCCATACTGCTCCACAGAAAATCCGACTATACAACACTCGAAAGGGACCTCACTCTGGCTGGTATACCGATTGACCACGCAACAAACCTCAAAAACTATATACGAATCGACTTTCCAACATCAGACGCTTACAGAAAAACAATCCAGATCCTCGACCAGCGAAAAACCCCATACCACTCTTACCTTTTAAACGCCGAAAAACCACTCAAACTAGTTATAAAGGGTGTCCCAACATCTACTACCACCGAAGAAGCCCATAACACTCTGAAGAACCAAGGCTTTCCTATATTATCTGTGAAAAGAATGAAAAAAGGTCCCTCCCGCGAACCTATCGACCTTATTTTGGTCGAAGTGTCCCGCACTCCGGAAGGAAAAGAACTTTTTAATCTTAAAAAACTACATGCTTTCAAGATATCGGTAGAGACATTAAGAAGAAAAACTTCCAGTGGTCAATGCCATAATTGTCAGGGCTTTGGCCACTCCAGCGGCGGGTGCAGAGCCCCGCCCAAATGCATTAGATGCGCTCAAGAGCACAACGTCAAAGATTGCCAACTCTCGCGCGAGAACTCAACTCCTATCTGTGCCAACTGCGGCGGTGCCCATTCCTCAAACTACCGAGGATGCATAGTGCACCCAGAACACGGTAAACCGAAGTTTACAGCTAGACCCTGGCCCCTAGCCCCTCAAAAAGAACAAAACCCCAACCATCCGAATGAAAACCCGAATACAACAAATCGAAACAATCATCAATACCAGAATAATATGAACAGAGATACTTATATAAACGGAGATACTTATGCGAACGCCACAAAAAACTATAACCACACTCCTCCACACCACCCAATTGAATTCGATATTAACTGGAACAGGACCAGAAACCTCCCCCAAAGGACCCCCGCCCAATCTACGAATCAACTGCGGCCTCCTCACCTGGTCAATGGGAACGGCGAGAGATCGGCAAGCCTCCCACCCTTCACCTCTCATTCTCACACAAACAACACTTTGACCTCCATGGATCAAGAACTCAACGAGCTCACGAGAGCTCTCAGAGTGATGATCCTAAACGGTCAAGCAATATTAAATAAAGTCTCTGCGGCCCTAACCGCCCGAGTCTCCACATACTAAAAAAATATTATGGCTAACACCAAAATAAAACCGAAATAAAGACTGCGGCGCAGATGAAAAAGATGTACTGAAATAGAAGGAAGGAAGGATGACCAGAAGCAGTAGGAAGGATGTACTGGAAAAAAGAAACAAGCGCCTGGGACCTAGCGATTTGACCTCCTCTCGAGGGTAAATAATAAACAAAAAGAGGGTCGAGCAGCATGCTCACACAATCATCCATTATATTATAACACTCTCATTTACTTTTAATGAAAAGAAAAGATCGATCTTTATTTAAAAAAAAAAAAAAAAAAATTACAGCATAAAGCATCGCAACTATACTCACAATTATTCTGAACAACTAAACAATAACTATACTATGTTTAAAAAATAGAACTATAATACAATACATAATAATGATATATCCAATTAATCATTTATTATACTATCATTGCAAACCCCAATATAATGCAGCTCGAGATTGTTGAATCAGTCGCTAGGGTCACCACCCTCAAGAGATCTCAAGACTTCCACCTCAAAACTCAGTCAACTTCATGATCATCACACCAAATCAACATTCATATTCATATGCATATAACATACGTTATCATTCTGTTATATTCTGTTATATAGCCTGTTACTATTCCGTTGTATAGCCTGTTATTTTATTTTTTTTACTTATAAGTCGCAACTGTAACCACCATCACAATAGCAACACCAAACGCCCATCTTC
This sequence comes from Himalopsyche anomala, assembly GCA_031772345.1. Lineage (NCBI taxonomy): Eukaryota > Metazoa > Arthropoda > Insecta > Trichoptera > Rhyacophilidae > Himalopsyche > Himalopsyche anomala. Next base: position 10,130,333 of record CM062821.1, on the reverse strand, counting down.
AACAACCATCCAGAACATCTCGACATTGCCCTTCTCTTCACTTCTCAGCAGCCTCACCAAAACCATTTACGGGTTCTTATACCCAGCATCCAAGGACCTTAACAGTTCACAAAACATTAGATGAAAGGGTTAAGGGGCGAAAGCCCGACAACCCCATATATGA